>VWZG01021049.1:603061-605561 GCA_013396735.1 Grallaria varia | reverse complement strand
TTAATTACTGCCAAAAATGTCCTTCTCATGGTCTCGCTGTCCAGGATGATGCAAAGGCATCATACACTGGGATTTTTAACTTAGAAACCAGAGAAAAATCAGGAATTTTACAGCTTTGTCCTACAAACATGATGCAGAATGAAAGCTGAAAATACATAATAATCCTTTTCTGCCAGAAAGGCACACACGAGCCTGTGGTTCCTTATTTTCAGTTTAACTCTGCAGCACATAAGCATCATTAGTTCTGCCTCTGATACAAACGAGATGGCAGGCTCGGTGAGACTGTGATTTCAGCTAGAAATTTGGGGTTTTTTTTGTATTTCCCATAGCTTGGCTGCATCTTGCTCATGTTTGCATGACAAACAAAATTTTCCACTTCAAATCAAGCACTGTCCATTAGATGAAAATTGTTAGTTAAAAAAAATTAACAATTTATTTCATATGCTTCTAATGAGCAGCATAGAAAATTGGAAGGTGTCCCTTTCCATGGCAGAAGGGTTTGGAACTGCCTGATATTTAAGGGCCCTTCCAACCCAAACCAGTTTGGGCTTCTATGAAATGGAATAATTGACTTTTCTAGACATAAAACGAAAGATTGGTTCTTGGACAGAACACATTTAAAGCAGGACTATTCCTCACTGAAATCTTCCAAGTTTGGGGTGGTTTTTTTGCCTTTTTTAATATTTAATTTGGAGATCCTGTTTCAGCTCAGCCCGGGCTTGCAGGACAGACATCGGAGTTGAATATGGATGCACATAACTGGACATGGAATACTTTGCATCTTAGGTCACAAATCTGGACAAAAACAGATGCACCAGCTTTACATCCCTTGCCCCCATATCAGACTCTTGTACAGGGAGGTTGTGGACTCCCCATCCCTGGAAGTGTCCAAGGCCAGGTTGGACGGGGCTTGGAGCAACCTGGGCTGGTGGAAGGTGTCCCTGCCCAGGGCAGGGGGTGGGATGAGAAGAGCTTTAAGGTTCCTCCCAGCCCAAACCATTCCATGACTCTATGAACTGGAGTACCGAGGGATTTCCCCACCCTTTCTCCAAGGCAAAGACACTGCTTTAGCAGCCTCAGCCTCCCAGTGGCCACCACCAGGTGCCAACCTGAGCTTCTCATTTTTGGAGACACGTAAGCCCAGAGATAGGAAGGGCTGTGAGAGGGAAACAACCCCAATCTGCACCAGCGGAGGTTTAGATTGGATAAGAGGAAAACCTTCTCCATGGAAAGGTTGTAAAGCATTGGCCCAGCAAAGTCCCCATCCTTGAGAGTGTTCCAGAAACTGGGGGTGTGGCACTTGAGGCCGTGGTGGTGTTGGCTGATGGTTTGACTTGACGACTTTGAAGGGTTTGTTCCAACCTGAACAATCCTATGAGGAAAACCAAGCAGTGCAGGCGGTGCATGACCTGGGCACTGTGCACCACCATAAATACTATTATTATTATTATTATTATTATTATTATTATTATTATTATTATTATTTGCCCTGAAAAGCTCCCTCTGCCTTTCCCCTTTGAGCAGGAGAAACCTCGTTCCACTCTCTGATCAGACTATATTCGCTGCTCCTGATCAAGCCTAATCCCGTAGCTGGTAATTGCTACTTTGAACATGCTAATAACAAAACCTAACTCTTCTTTATGCTCCAACATTTTTCTGTATTAAGTGTGAATTTTTATACCGTTTTTTCCCAACAAGACGTCTCGCTTGTAAATAACACAACATTAAGTGTCATGATATAATTGATTTTCTAATGAGGTTTTCAAAAAGCATTATATTTTTGCTTGTCAGGAAATCTTTACAACAGAAATAAGTCCTTCCATATGCATTCCTTATAAATGAAACTTTTTATTCCTGCAGTGGAGTTGAGGGGGATTAAATCACGTGGATTTGCCATAAAATACTGTATTGCACCAGAAATTTTTATGGTGGTCCACATTTGCCTGTTGCACTGGGAAATTGGTTGGAAAAGTATCCTAGAGCGTGCCTGGGAGGGGGACAACTTCAGCCTGGGATGGGCAAACCCACCAGCAGAACTGATGGCTGGACTTGATGATCTTAGAGATCTTTTCCAGCCCTAAGGATTCCATAGGTACAAATGACATTGAGGTGAATTTGGTGTCACAAACAAGGTGCTGAGGTAGATACAACCCCCAAAAAGACTCAACCTGGTCCTCTAGAAAATAAAATGTCCAAGCCGTGGTAATTTGGAAAACGTTGGGGGTGGTGTCTGATAAGAGCAAGTCTTCGCTGTACTGACTGCTTTTAGTCCATTAGGTAATTATTAATAATATATATTATTATGGTTTAGTGGGCATGGTGGTATTCGGTTGAAGGTTGGACTCGAACATCCTGGAGGTCTTTGCCAACCTTAAGGATTCTATTCCATGATTTTGTGTGAATTGTTGGATGCTTTCAGTTGCCCACAAGGATTGAGAGACAAGTAGATGCCTCCTTGCAAAACTTAAATAGCTAAATTGAAAAAAAAAAAAAAAGGAAA
>VWZG01021049.1:598621-603006 GCA_013396735.1 Grallaria varia | reverse complement strand
CCCCAATCTGCACCAGCGGAGGTTTAGATTGGATAAGAGGAAAACCTTCTCCATGGAAAGGTTGTAAAGCATTGGCCCAGCAAAGTCCCCATCCTTGAGAGTGTTCCAGAAACTGGGGGTGTGGCACTTGAGGCCGTGGTGGTGTTGGCTGATGGTTTGACTTGACGACTTTGAAGGGTTTGTTCCAACCTGAACAATCCTATGAGGAAAACCAAGCAGTGCAGGCGGTGCATGACCTGGGCACTGTGCACCACCATAAATNGGGAAATTGGTTGGAAAAGTATCCTAGAGCGTGCCTGGGAGGGGGACAACTTCAGCCTGGGATGGGCAAACCCACCAGCAGAACTGATGGCTGGACTTGATGATCTTAGAGATCTTTTCCAGCCCTAAGGATTCCATAGGTACAAATGACATTGAGGTGAATTTGGTGTCACAAACAAGGTGCTGAGGTAGATACAACCCCCAAAAAGACTCAACCTGGTCCTCTAGAAAATAAAATGTCCAAGCCGTGGTAATTTGGAAAACGTTGGGGGTGGTGTCTGATAAGAGCAAGTCTTCGCTGTACTGACTGCTTTTAGTCCATTAGGTAATTATTAATAATATATATTATTATGGTTTAGTGGGCATGGTGGTATTCGGTTGAAGGTTGGACTCGAACATCCTGGAGGTCTTTGCCAACCTTAAGGATTCTATTCCATGATTTTGTGTGAATTGTTGGATGCTTTCAGTTGCCCACAAGGATTGAGAGACAAGTAGATGCCTCCTTGCAAAACTTAAATAGCTAAATTGAAAAAAAAAAAAAAAGGAAATTGTGCTTATGCTGGAGGAAATGCTAATTTTTAAGTCTAAATGATAGAGAAATTAATAGTCTTAAGAAGTGCTGCTTGCAAATTCTATTGGAAAAAGAAAATATCTATCTCTGAAAGCATCTGCGGATCCCCCATTAGTGCTGACCTCTCAGCAGAGGTGGGTCTGCTCCAGGAGGACCCTGGTGAGAGTCTTCCCCAGACCCGAGTCCCCCAGGATGGGTTTAAATACCAGTAACAGAATAACTGGGGTTTGTAATTTTTTGAATATCTAGTTTAAAAACCATGTTTCAGCTCATCCCAGACTTACAGGACAGAAAATAAGAGTTGAACACTGGACACACACCACTAGATACCAAATATTTTGCATCTCAGCATCTCAATTAATCCCAAATCTGGGTAACTCCACATGGCTCAGCTCTACATCCCTTTCGAAAATAAAACTATGTAATTTCTTAAGAAGATTTTATCCAAGCCACCTGCTATTTGAAGCAATCTGTGTCTGCCTTATGAAAAGACAGCTCATATTTTTTGCTGGTTCAAGATCCACCTTCTACTGACAGTGGAAAAGAAAGCAGAAAGATACACAGATTGATATATATATATATATATACATATATATATATATACAGAGGAATGGGGTAAATAAACAAATACTTCTAAAATACCCTAATAAAGTGGCACAAACCATCTTGCTCCTGACTCCAGGAGACAGTCTCAGCATCTACAGCCATCAGAAATATGATTTATAGCCCTGAATTACCGCCGGGCAGTCTCACTTGTAGTTCCCCCTTTAACACTCCAGAGCGATGCATTATTGATAAGAGGGACAAACACACACTTAAGCTTGGATTTGCAATTTAGCACAGGATTTATAAAAGGACCAAAGAAAGATGGTTGGTGGCACTGAAGAGCACCACAATATCTGGTTGGATTATCAACCTGCCACTGGCAAAAACCTGCTGTGAAGGGGTTGGGAAAATCCCTGCAGAGCTGTTGGGAAGCCGTTCCATGAGCGTCACAATTAATACATTAATAGGTTCATTAAATTTGACGCCTACTGATTCGCACTCCCAAGGCTGAGCGTCCACAAAGGCTGTCCCCACCCATGTCCCCAAAGACGGACTGATGCTCCAGGCTCTCCTGCTCATGGACAGCTCCATGCCTGGGGTTTGGAGGAATATAATCATGTTCCTTGCCCTTGGTCAAACTGGGCTCGGACCATCCATCAAACTCAAGAGTAACTGGAGAAAAGGAAACGAGAAGGACCCAACAGCACGATCACATCAGCCTTAATTCCACAAGAAGCCAGAGAGAAAAAAAGGAAATAAAAAGTCTGCAGTGCACTGGGAGAAGCTTTGCCCCTATGGAAAAACAACCACCCCCCCTTGTGCAATGCACAATCCCTTCCTCTGCCTCATCCGTGGTCTCTCCAGTGCCACGGGAGGTTCAGGTTGGATATTAGGAAAAATTCCTTCCCTGAAAGGGCTGTCCATCCCTGGTACAGCTGTCCAGGGCAGGGCTGGAGTCCCCATCCCTGGAGGAATTTAAAAGCCGTGTGGGTGTGGCACCTGGGGACATGGTCAGCGGTGGCCTTGGCAGTGCTGGGGGATGGTTGGACTCGTTGGTTTTGGAGGGCTTTTCCAACCTTAGTGATTCTGTGATTCCATATCCTGGCCCATTCCTGCCGCTTCCTTAGCAGCCCTCAGCTGGTGAGCTCACTGCAGCACCCCAAGAGGACAACCATGTCTCCATGTGTCCTCCCACCTCCAGCCTCCGGCTCCACACTAACCCCATGGACACGTCCACCTCGAGACACTGCAGAGCCCCAGGGGACACAGGGATGGTCCTACAGTGGGGTTTGCCAGGCAGTGCCAGCCTTTCCCCTCGGTCCAGTGGAGATGCCATCATCCCAAGGGCACAAACACACTCGGGAATGATGGCAGAGGCACAGTGGGGTACAAAGGCAGGGGCGAACAACGCCCCAAACCCTGGCTGTGCTGCACCACAGCCTGTGTTCCCTCTCATGGATCCACACTCAGCCTGAGCCGGATTTCTACACAGCTCTCCACCTAAAAAAAGAAAAGAAAAGAAAAGAAAAGAAAAGAAAAGAAAAGAAAAGAAAAGAAAAGAAAAGAAAAGAAAAGAAAAGAAAAGAAAAGAAAAGAAAAGAAAAGAAAAGAAAAGAAAAGAAAAGAAAAGAAAAGAAAAGAAAAGAAAAGACAAATCTAGAAATAAATAAATAAATTGTAACAAAATAAAATAAAACTAGAACTTAAAAAGTGAAATAAATCTAGAAATCTGCATTTGAGCATTAACACCAGCCCGAGCCCCCTCCCCAGCACACCCCACCTCGCTGGGCACCCAGGGGTGATGCTCACCCCGCATCTTCCCCACCCCTCCAACAGCCCTGTTCTGCCTCTGCCCACCCGCGCCCTCCGGAGCTCCCGTTGCCCATGGCGGGTGGGAGCGGCTCCAGGAGGCTCTCCAGAGGGTGGCTCTGCTCCCCCTCATGCTCCTGGGGGGCCCCGGGGGACAGCTGGGCTGTCAGAGCTGCCTCCCAGCCCACTCTAGTGGAACCCCCATGGCAGCCCAGCCCTGCGCTGCATACGAACGCCCGGCCACGGTGCACGCGGGACCAGCACACGCCGGAGAGCCAAGAGATGGCCGCCCTTCCTCTTCTCCCTCTTGAGTTTTGGGGCTTTTTTAGGGGCTTTTTTTGCCTTCCCTTAGTAATCTTCATAAAACTTTGCTTTTTCGTCTGTCGCACTTTAAATGGCCTTTTTATTGCAGGAGGATCAGGATGGTGGTACGGCAGGTTTTCCATTGAATATCCCTCACTCTGGCTCTTCCCAGATGGATGATGATGTCTGCAAGCTAAAATAGTGCTGTTTGTATTTTTTGCAGTGTTTTTTTCCTTCTTTTATTTTGGTTGGTTGCTTGGTTTTGTTTGTTTTTATCATTTTGCTGAACGCACTTCAGCCTCTTTCTTATGGACACCTACTTATCCAATTTTTAGTTAGAATCAAACCAGCCCCCATTTTCCCTTTTAAAGCAGCTTTTTTCCTAGATCTCCTCCAAAACTGACCATGAGAAGAGCTCCGTGTGGGACCTGAGGTGGTGGGGAGGATGCTCCCCAGCCCTGCTGCCAGCCCCATGGATCTCATGTCCTGCACGCATCCACAGTCCTCAACCAGCTCCCTATTTCCCTTTACTTAAAAAAAAAAAGGATCAAAATAAAAAGAAATAAATAACAACTAAAAAAATCAGTCATTATTTGACACTATTAGCAATATTGCTCTTAATCAAAACATTAATTCCAGACCTGAAGAGGCGCCGCAGGAGGAACCTGCTGCTCATTCCTTTCACATACAATGTGTTCCATACAGATTATTGCAATGGAAAATATTTCCTCGGATGAGACTATTTGCTCCCAACTATTTGCTCCCAACTATTTATGTGGCAGTGGGTACGACAGCCCACGGTAATCAACGTAACACCATTTAGCCTAACGGGGCAATAAAAACATCATCTTAGTTCCATTTACCTCTAGTGTTTGAGTGTTTCTTTGAAATACTT
>VWZG01021049.1:576121-593621 GCA_013396735.1 Grallaria varia | reverse complement strand
TCTGTGGGGTTATTCTGTTTGCCTATTGCAAAATAAATCATATTTGAAGTTATCACTTCTAGGTCAGGTTTTAATTTGCTGGACTTCATTTGGGAAAAGGAAAACATGTGTTTTCTGCCTCAAACATTTGCAATGCAATAATTAACAGGGTGCCAATATTCCAGTCCTAATGACTGTCTAATCTTAGTGGTGCGTGTATGCAGTATTTTAATATTTCATCATGTTTTATTTCAATTGCACCAGAGTGAAGCTGCAGTTGCGTTTCTCCGCAGATTAAATTGTTTTAAATCACTGAAGTAAAAATATTACTTCATTTCTCTGTCTTTTTCTTGACAATGCAAAATTAAAAGAGTCACTCATTTTTAAAGATCTGTGGGGAACAAATGTTCTCTCCTGTTTTGCTTCGTAACGCAGGATCTTGGCTGAGTCTCCATGTTCCAGCAGCAGGGATGATCCCAGGGCAGGTCTGTGCCTCTCCAGGAGAAGTTCTCTACTTCACCCCATTCCTACCTGGGCAGAGCTGAATAAAGTTCAAGGAGACCTGAGAGCCCCTTCCAGTGCCCAAAGGGGCTCCAGGAGAGCTGGAGAGGGACTGGGGACAAGGCATGGAGGGACAGGACACAGGGAATGGCTTCCCACTGCCAGAGGGCAGGGTTGGATGGATATTGGGAAGGAATTGCTGGCTGGGAGGATGGAGAGGCAGAGAAGCTGTGGCTGTCTCTGGATCCCTGGAAGTGTCCAAGGCCAGGCTGGACGGGGCTTGGAGCAACCTGGGCTGGTGGGAGGTGTCCCTGCCCATGGCAGGGGGTGGCACTGGGTGGGCTTTGAGGTCCCTTCCAACCCAAACCAGCCTGTGATTCTGTGAAAACCATGTGAAGACTCCCAAGGCTCTGCTTGAGGTCCATCTCTGCAGCAGCACCAAGGCTTTGACTGGGAGCCCTCCCAGCCCAGTGATGGCCAGGAGATGTGGCTGTAGCACATGGAGCCACAACAACCCACAGCATCCCTGAGAGCATAATAGGGAAAACCCTTTACACAGGAGATGTAAAGGAGCCCTAATTTGTCTTCTTCTAAATCTTTACCCTTCAAGGACAGAGAACTGGCACCACAGCTCGATGACAAACACGGTTTAACACGTTTTCAAAGCTCTTCAGAACAACAACCCTGGCTCCTTTCTGTGGCTCCCCAAACAGGGACCAGCACCACGCTGGAAACCTCTGACCTGCACAACAACACACCTCTGCACACATGAAGTCCGAGTTCTGTATGAAAAACCATGTTACTGCATAATGAAGCTCATTACTAGAAGTATTTAATATTCATAATGGTTCAGTAAGTAGGAAATTCTCATTAAAATAAGCGTGGTGTTTGCACCACTGACTGTGATGAGTCTCTGTTGAGGGAGAACCACTCACAGCAACACCATTGTGATGTCTTGGCTCTTGTTGTGTACATGTCGTGACAAGAACACTCCTGTAGTGCACAAAACATTGCAAGGGATAACCAATTTAATTATCTGAGCACATATTTACACAAACATGTGCACAGACTCAGTGCCTTGTGCCATAAAACATCAGAGTAACCTGCAGCACTGGAGGTGCCGGGGCAGGACACCAGTTCTGCTGAACAAATGGAAAGGAAACTGTTTCTAAGGAATAATATGGGCAACTTCCCACTAAAATATTTATGGCTTTATTTATGGTAAAGTCTAAATGACAACTGACATGAATAGCACACAGGATGGACTGCTAAATATACATCTTTCCCTTTTTTCCTTGCAGTTTCTTATAACAACCAGACTGCACCAGTATGACCAGTATGGTCTAACTCGGGTAATGCACCAGCTACATTACCCTGGAGATGTCTCCAAAAACTACTCCCAGATACAGTTCAAGCAGCTTATATGAAATGATCAGAAATCAAAATTACGCTGATGAATTAAAAGAAATAGTCCAACCCAGCAGGACAGGAGAGTCATGATCAAGAGCAGATCACAACCACTAGGAATGGAAAAATCAATATATACTCCAAAAACAGTACAGAGAGTCCTTCCCAGCCTCACCTGTTCTGTGATTGCTGTTGCTTTGCAATATTTATATTTATTAACGAGGCAGGATATGAACCTTGTGAGCTGCTCACAGGGGCTGCTCCAAGGACACCACAGCAGTGGGACCACGACTGGCTCCAAGCTGGTCCCAGGGGCAGAAAATGCTCAGGTTTGCCCCAAGGACCAACAACTGTACCCAGGACACACAGGCACAGTCGCCCCAGCTTCCCAAACCACACTTCTGTTTTTCCCATCCTCAGTGGGCACTTTGAAAACCAAAACTGCCCAAACACACAGTAAATTTACAGCTGTCAAAACAGCTAGGAATAATTCTGGCATGGGATTTTGCATTACATGTTGGTGGCATAAAATCACCGAGATGAAATTTAATTTATAGCAATCAGCCCCAGGTGAAGGGGCACGAACAGAACTTGATGCAGCACATTCTGTGTTTTTACTGTGCAGTGTACTTTAAAATCTGTATTAGTAGATCTGTGTAGTTGACAGAAGGGAGCCAAGTCCCTAAATTAAGACTAAAAATGGTGTTTATTTATACATATATATATATATATATATTTGCACACTGAACTCCTTCAACCATCCATGCTCGCTGAAAGAATCCATCAATTGGTACTGATCACCCCTGTTAAACCTTCCAAAAGAGCAAACATAATTACCATAAATAAACCTAAATACACCTTACTGGTGCCCCAGGAATTCATACTGAAGCAAGTCTCCAATTCCTAATTGCTGGCGTAACAGTTCAGTGGAAGAGGATAAAGCAGTGAAGAGTTAGTGACCATCTCTGACAGCTCCTGGAGCACAGACAAGATCCCAGAGGATTTACAAAGCCGGGGGAAAAGGAGACAGGAAGAAATTATAGACCAGTCAAACTTTGATATTGGGAGAGATAATGGAACAAATTATTAAAATATTTATAAGCATCTCAGGTTCATAAGGTTATAAAGCACCAAACAAATCTAATCTTTTTCTTTGACAAGATAATTGGCCTCGTGGATAAGGGGGGGCAGTGTCGGGGAAATATATACTGACTTTATCAGGATTTTTATATACCTTTGTTGATGGCACTCTCATAAAAACGAGGGAAATAGAGTTTACAGTAACCGAGTCGAAGGTGGACACCAAGAAAAGTTGTAAAAATTGAAGCTGAGTGTTTACTGCGTGCTTACAAGGGCAGAGGAACCTCAGAGTGAAACAGTGCTGTGCAGAAATGTGAGCTGGAAATCCCAATTTTTGTGTTTTAATGCCAGTAAAATGAACTTCAAATACCAGCTGTCAACGGGGAGGGCATCGTACCTCCAGAATTTTCTGTGTTTGGGTAAGCTTGAATTGACTGGAGAGTATCCTTATAAACCCAGTGCACACCAAGCTGGGATGTGACCAAGCAGCTTCTGTGAAATAATCAGAAATCAAAATTATTTTGATGAATTTAGAGAGATAGTCCCAATCAGTGAGACAGGAGAGCCATGATCGAGTGCAGAACATAACTCTTAGGGATGAAAAAATTAATTATCCACCCAGAAAAGTCCAGAGAGTCCTTCCAGTCTCACTTGACCTGTGATTGTTGTTGTTTTTAAGATTTTTATTTACTAATAATAAGCCAGAATATGGATGTGAGAACATTGATGATAAATCATTAGAGATCACGATAATTTTGAAAACCATTACCTGCAAGATTAAATCCTGGCCTCACAGACAGCACAGCAACACACCCAGGCTGCAGAAAAAGCTAGTTCTAGAATTTTCTCACAGCAGCCTCAAAATGCAGGAAAACACCTTTTCCATAACACTACCAAGAATCCTACGGGGATAATCCATCTGACAGCACTGCCCACCAAGCCTCCTCTGAGGAGACAATCCTGGAAACACTGCACCTCCCTTCACATCCAAAAAAACGGGGACGAATTTCTGAAGCCGTAATTAAAATCCTAATTAAAACAGACGATTTCAGTTGTGGAGGAAATTAATAAAGCAAGTGAGGTACACCAAAGCAAAGAGATGTGGTCCAACCATGTCCAGCAGGTACTTGCAGGTCGTGACCAGCGTGGTGACTGGAGACCAACCAACACCATGCAAGGAACACCTGTGGGACAGGGTGGGATGGTTGGGTGCCTGCCTGTGCAGGGCCAGGGGTTGGACTCCATGGTCCTTGGGGGTCCCTTCCAACTCAGGATATCCCACGATTCCAAGAAAATGGGCTAAAACTAATAAAAAAACAAAAAAGGGGCACATAATGGACAACAACTTTACAACAAGACCTTCTCTCCACCAGGTTTGGGTTTCTTTACAAACTCAGCACTTCTGAAATGAATTGCCCAGGCAGCTGAAGTTGAAACACTGTCGGATGTCACTTCTTGGGTGAGAACAATGAACAGAATGAGTTTGCATTGGGAAGAGAAGAAATGTGAAACCACCCTTAGTTTTACACTAATCCATCTTAAATCCCGGTGAGTACTGTAGGAACTCTCTCCTCCTACCTATGATTTAGGAGACAAGCTTCTTTAGGCCCTGAAGAAAACCCAGTAAATTTGTGAGAAAATTCTGCAGTTTTGGCAATGTAAATGAAGGCATTTGACTTGAATCCATGACATGGTGTATTCATGGAATCATGGAATAATTTGGGTTGGAAGGGACCTTAAAGCCCACCCAGTGCCATCCCTGCCATGGGCAGGGACACCTTCCACCAGCCCAGGTTGCTCCAAACCCCGTCCAACCTGGCCTTGGACACTCCCAGGGATCCAGGGGCAGCCACAGCTTCTCTGCCCAACCTGTACCAGGGTCTGCCCACTCTCAGAGCCAGGAATTCCTTCCCAATATCCCATCTAACCCTGCCCTCTGGCAGTGGGAAGCCATTCCCTGTGTCCCGTCCCGCCAGATTGTTGCCCAAAGTCCCCCTCCGGCTCTCCTGGAGCCCCTTTAGGTACATAAAGGCTCCATTTTTTATGGCTGTGTGGGAGCTGGTTACAGCAACTTACCTCTGAAAAATAACATTTAAGTGTTGCTGCCAAATTCCACGGTAATAAAAACGTGTTTATTTGTGCCGTGCCCGAGCCAGAGGAGCACGGTGGGTGATGGGGGATCCCCACACTCTGGGCTGTGCTCTGAGCTCTGCATACTCCCTCTACCCCACACCTGCTGAATTCCCTAATTAAAACACATCTATGCAAATCACGGGGCAGGAGAGCTCCTAAAACACGGCGACTCCCACACCCTCCTGTCCACAGTGCCTGTGACCACAGCAGATTTCTTTATACAGAGAAAAGAGAGAAAATTGTGATAATGGGGGATGTTTGTCTCGAGATCCCAAAATATATTCTTATTTAAAATAATTTCCACTTTGAAATGGTCATTAGAGAAAAATAAACAGCTGTCTCTTAATTACAGACTCTGGGGCACAAACATCAGCTTGGCCAAGAGCAGAGAAGCAGCCCCATGAACACAGCCCTGCCCAGGTAATGGAGTAATTCACAGGGACACATTAGACTTCATGAGAGCACTTCATTTAGTAATGGAGATCTACTGGTCTCTTCATGGATCGTATTAGCTTGGCTCAGGAGCAGCTTCTCTGCTCCATCAACCATGTTTTTCCACATGCCATGAAATATTTTTACTTTACGTGGTCCATACTTGCACTTTATGTTTAATATTGAGCAGCCCAGTAAATCCACGCAGCAGACGTAAGGGTTTTACTGCGTGCTCGGAGAGGGAGAAGCAGACAAACAGTCAAACAGATTAATCTTCATGGGCCCCATGGCTGGAGTACCATCGGGGAGAGCCGTAAAGGCTGACTGGGGATGCTGATGTGGTGGGAGGAAGGTGGGCGTCTCTACAGTCAACTGTTCCCAAACCCCGCATGCTTAGGGACAAAATCCAGTTATTTAGTCACAGAATCCCAGGATGGTTAGGGTCAGAAGGACCTTAAATCTTATCCTGTTCCACCCCCTGCCGTGGGCAGGGACACCTTCCCCTAGCCCAGGTTACTCCAAGCCCCGTCCAACCTTGAATACTCCTATTCAGTAGGAGGGGGCATCATTAAAAGGCTGGATTTCTTGGAGTTTTTAAATGGGGTTTTTTTCCAAGATTTATCCTTTTTAAAGCTGTTCATTATTCTCCAGGCATAGAGACTTCAATACCTTCTTAAAAAACAGAAAACTGGAACAAATACCTGAAAAAACACCATGTGCTGGCAATTTATATATCACATATACTGTGTCTCTGCCCATGGCACGGGCGGGTTGGTCTACATGATTTTTAAGGTCTCTTCCAACCCAAAATCCTCCATAAAATCTCTCTCCATTATTCAAATGTGCTCTCTGGGGCGTTTGGAAGAGGAGCTTGGCAGGCTGGTGGTGTTGCCAAGTGCTCCTGCTGCCCCCATGGGGTGCCACCCCACTCTGGGCTGCGAAGGCTCCGTCACTCACACCAAATCTCCTGCCAGGAAACCCACTCAGCGGCAGCTCCAAAGGTCACCCAAGCCACACAACCTCCATCCCCACCGAAAGCCATCTCGGCAGGCTTTACAAATATTTGGAGCCCAGTTCTCCAAACATGATTTGTCCAAACAACCCCACGCAAAGCGCACCCAAAGAAAGCCCCTCTACAACAGCCTACCGGGGTTGGGGGGGAAAAAATGTTTACTTTCTTTGCTGTGTGTTGAGAGGGAGGTAAAACCTAAACAAACTTTCAACACTAGCAGAGTTTACATATTTAAACTTCGATGGTGCCAAAGTTGCAGCCGAACTGGCACCGAACAACCTAACAAAAAAAGTCATATATTGACAAAACACACAGTCATAATAAAACCACATCCAGTTAATAACTTTGAGAACTAATGTTAACTCCTAGCACAATAGAAAAGTCTCCTTAAACACAATAAAGCGGTGATATAATTTACTCTCAGCCCCTTTTCAAAACATTACTCTCTGCCCACAATCACATTCAGATTACAAAATTCCTTTTGTAGTTTTCTCCTAGCTGTGGGAATAAAATAAACCACTTAGATGACAGTAAAGTGTCTGTAAAATATATAACAGCAATAACTCCTGGTGGAAATGCGGCAGATATTTATACAAGAGCCAAGAGCTAATGCCAGGGGAGGGGGCTGAGAGGCCTCTGCTGGGTGAGGTCCTGGTGCCACAACCCCCGTGCCCAGCCCCGGGCTGGTACCCGACACCAGGGGGCAAGTGATGGGCAAGCCTTCCCAGCCCCTGGGACAGCACTGGCACACAGCTGGTTTAGGAGGAGGGCAAAGTGCTCCTGGGCAGCCTGGGAGCAGGGGCAGAGCCGGGGGGAGCGCAGGGAGGACTTGGCAGCAGCCAGAAATAATGTGCCTTAATTAAAGGCGATTTATTTCACAGAATCATGGAATAATCAGGGATGGAAAAGCCCTTCCAGCCCACTGAGCCCAATCTGTGTTCGATCCCCACCTTGTCACCCAGCCCAGAGCACTGAGTGGCCACCATGATCATGACCATGACCATGACCATGACCATGACCATGACCATAACCATGACCATGACCATGACCATGACCATGGCCATGACTACACAGAAAGAAAGGTTGAGACCATAAAATATGCGAACAATGATCCCAGTTGTGGAAGTCCTGGTTGTTCTCAGTCCTCACCTGTCTTTTATGTAAGAAGTCATGGAGAAACAGAAAAGGCAAACTCTCCCAACACTCCACATCTGAAAGTTCACCCACGAGAGGAGCTGGGAAAAGCAGCTTTTGTCCATATTTCTCCTCCATCCAGTACCACAACTCAGCAACTCAATCAGAGCAGAAACACTTTTACAGAGCAAAGGGAAACCACTTATTTTACGTTCAGTGGTTCCACGAGTGCTGAAGGGATGGATCAGGACCAAAACCAGAAGCAGCATTTCCCCTGGGCAGATCCTCCTCACCACCTCCTACCACCAGCAACATCTGTCTGCAGCTGGAGACCAGAGCCCAGCCCTGCTCACCAGCTCTACACGACTTCGTAGGGCCTCTCTGTGAACACAGAGCAAATGCATTAATTTGGATATCTCAAAAGTGACATCAAATTTGAGGTCAGCCGATGTAAATGAGAGGCCCCAATGCCCGAAGCCCTGGCCGGCCACATTAATATGTGCGTTAGGGGGAATGTACTGGGGACAGCTCTGCGATGTGTTTCAATGTGTTCTCATAGAATTTAACTCGGTGCTTAATTCCTTGATGAAAGAAATTAAGCTTCTAGGTCAAAATTGACACTTTTAAAGCTGAGAAAATATTGTTGTATCTTCCTGCAGGAACAGCGGCCTTTGCTTTTGTTTAGGGCTTTTCTTGTTGGCTTCATTTTGAGTGTTGGTTTTCCAATGTGTTTGCAAACATCACTTTCAATGTGAAATCCACAGGGTGCACGAAAACCTTGACAAAATACAGAATCATTGAATGGTTTGGGCTGGAAGGGACCTTAAAGACCATTTAGTTTAACCCCTGCCATGGGCAGCATGGCAGCATTTATTTTAATGCAGTTATTTTAATGTAATACACACATATTCTATACATAACCAGTCTGATAAACAGATTTCCTTGGAGCAACCTGGTCTAGGGGGAGGTATCCCTGCCCATGGCAGGGGGTTGGAATGAGATGGTCTTTAAGGTCCCTCTCAAACCAAACGGCTCTGATTTGTAAGAACTTTCAGAAGGTGAAAGGTTTGCAAGCCAACACATGGCCAAGGCTGCTGTTCCCAAAGAAATGGCCACAGAGCACCCAGAACTCCTGAGTTTTTCCCCATCCCATGCATAACCTTAGAATGCAATAAGGTGCAATTCCAGTTAACAGGAACCGGGGCTGTGGATACAACCCTGGGGACAAAGGGCCCTGCGGAGCCCTAAGTCTGGCAGCCAAATGGAAATACTGGGGGAGTAACTCCAGCCCCTGCAGACTTTACACCTTCCAAAGGTTCTACCACAAGTTCTCCAAGGCCAAGAAACCTCACTTTTGGGCATAGTGACACCTCACAACAACGTGTGGCCACAGAAACAGTGGAAGCTGTTGGCTGAAAATGCAATGCACTAATTAAAGCCCAGGGTGATGGACATTTTTAAGCGGAGCAGAATTAGTTGCCTCCCAAGTTTTGATGTCTTTTACAATCTGCAAAAATTATTTTCTTCAGTTTTTTCTGCACTTTTTTTTTTAAAAGTTGTTTTACTGCGTATAAAACCACCAGGCTCTGGAACCACACGTGGGCTTTCTGCATAAAATATCACCTTATCTTTGTATAAGCAAACTATTTTAATTCCCCAGAGCTATTTAGGTAACCACTTGCTGCGACCTCTGAATTCTTATCCTGAATTATAATTTTATGTGCTATATAAAGGTACTGTTATGTTACTGTTTTGATTCCAGGTGCCAAAAAGGACATGTTTATTGCCAACTGCTAGTNGTTTTTTTCCTCTGTTTTTTTTTTTTTTTTTTTTTTTTTTTTTTGTTTTAAAGACTTAACTGACCCAGCAGTTGGATTTGTTTTTAATTCACCCCTGAACAGTTTATGAGGAAAATCACATCTACCATGAAGAAAAAAATAAACAAATCTGTAATATTTTGGGGGAAAAATCAACAGCCAAAAGTGTCACCTTGCTGGCCTGACTGAAAGGCACTGTATGGGCACAAAAGTGCTCTTCTTGGAGTTGCACTTCGTTCCCCAACCCAGAAGTGGAGGCAAAAGCATAATCATAAAATCACAGACTGGTTTGGGTTGGAAGGGACCCTAAAGGCAAACACTGTTTGCACAGACAATGAAATGATCCTGCAGTTACTCAAAGGGTATTAAAGTGAGGCTCTTCACAAGACCTACATCATGTCTGAAAGACCAATCACTGAAAGAGATGTGGAAAAAGGAAGGGATAATTGCTTTACATACAAGCAACAACCAAGAATTAATTCATTAATTCATGAATTAGTAATAACAACGATAACAACAATAGTAATAATAATAGTAATGATTATGATGATGTCTTTAAAACACTTCAAATAACATGTTTCCTAAAGGATTCACAAATTGAAATGGAACCAGAATGATGGATGAAAATGGATTCCCTACATTCCTGAAAGTCAGTAGATTAAGATGGGATATTGGGAAGGAATTGCTGAGGGTGGGCAGGCCCTGGCACAGGGTGGGCAGAGAAGCTGTGGCTGCCCCTGGATCCCTGTCAGTGTCCAAGGCCAGGTTGGACGGGGCTTGGAGCAGCCTGGGCTGGTGGGAGGTGTCCCTGCCCATGGCAGGGGTGGCACTGGGTGGGCTTTAAGGCCCTTCCAACTCACACCATTCTGGGATCTGTGGCACCAGGGCAGCAGTGACAGGAATGAGGGTTCTGCTGGGGAGTCCAGGCTGGAGTGGACTGGGGCAGCCAAAACATGATTTGCTGTAATTTATTGCTGCTGCCCATCAGAGCCTGGCACTGCTGACAACCCTGTGCTGACCTGAGCGGGGTAAGAGGAGGACTATGCTAGGAAAGGTGTTGGCTGGCAAGGGATCACCACTCAGGGTGCTCCTGGGAGGTGAGAGCACAGAAACCCAGTGCAAGCCAGATCACCACCAGCAGCTTCAACAGGGAGGATGTGA
Source organism: Grallaria varia (assembly GCA_013396735.1). Classification (NCBI taxonomy): domain Eukaryota; kingdom Metazoa; phylum Chordata; class Aves; order Passeriformes; family Formicariidae; genus Grallaria; species Grallaria varia. Next base: position 582,965 of record VWZG01021049.1, on the reverse strand, counting down.
CCCATCAGCCCTTCTCATCCCTAATGAGAATCAATTTAAATAAAAAAAACCCCGCATATCCCAACCCACTAATGAAGGGATACAGTAAGAACTGACACCTGTGTAACACTGCAGAAGATGTGCTTCCCACGAAAGTTCCATCATCAACATTCCTGAATAATTACTTGGAAATAAAAGCAGTGCGAAGGTTAGCAATGCTTTAATGCTTTCTGAATAATTTGCAATATTCACCGACTGAGCACAACAACGAGCGTGGAGTTGTGTGTCACATCACGCTCAGGTGACCCATGGAAAGACAGAAATCCAGGGAACAGCAAAACACAACCTCCGACATGAAAATAAAAATCAAACATACGCAACGATGAAACGAAATTTACTGTGTGTTCCTGAGGGATGGAAAAAGAACCCTGCGAAGGGCTACATTGCCCTGGATTGGTGGAATGAGATGCAAAATGCATATGAAAGGCTTTCATTTGAGCTGATAAAACCGCACGCTTTGGAAACGCGGGGCTCTGCAACGAACAACACCGAGGTCTGGTGTCAATTTAAATGCACTGAACACCAGGAAAATGCCCCCAACTAAGGCTTCAAACTTGTACAGCACATTTCCACTCAACCCAACTAGATTGCCTGTCACATCTGACATGGCTTGTCAAAAGTTATCCTTCACTGCTCATGGGCAACATGGAGGGTCAAAAGACCAAATACAATGGTCCAACCCATCCCATTTTTTTTCCTTCAGAGCAGCAGATATTGAACTCGGAGATGACAAGAGAGAGCAGGTTGAAGCGGCTGCCAGAGAAAGAGAAGCTGTCCAGAGGCGCTGATCTGAAGGAGAAAAACCAGCCGGTCTGTGCATGTCACGGCCGGGGCTCGGGCGCTGACAGTCTCACACAAAAGGCAGCGAAAAGCTGAGCAACTTGAAGTGGCCTTTGCAAACCACTGCAGCCGTTAAAAGGAAAGAGCCGGTCACCCGGTAATGTGAGACGCGCCGCAGCCGTGATTGAAGGGGGAAAGGACGTCCTGCCTCCCCTTCATCTGCAGCCACATCAGCCAGGGGGGACTGTGCACTCTTGGAGAAAATCTGAATTTTAAGAGGAGCTTTTCCACTCAGAGCTTATTGTTATTTGAAAAAATACCCAACGCGTTTCTAAAGCAGCTCCAAATCTTAATTGGGATTTTTGGTCAAGGCTTGTTCGAGCTGACAGAAGACACTAAGCAATGATTTATGGAAAAGCAACTCATTAACAGTCGCAAATATAGAAGGTGCCATAAGCGCATTGCAATCAGTAATGTTACCCCTGCGTGGAAGGGCAGCTGCAAAGGTTTTCCACAACAGCACTAAAAAAGTTGTGGCCACCTGCTGTAAACACATCACAGCAACAAATTTCGGTGCACCCACTCCCCCCAGGTGCCAACACCCTCCTCACTGCTCCACTGGCAGGGCAGACCCTCTACTTCTGATTGTCTTGGTGCCTACAAGAATCCCAGCTTGCCCCTGTTTGCTTTCTCCATAACAACTGGAGTTTCACGTATGATTTCTCCACCACCACAACACTGACCACAAAGCTGGCTGAGATCTTCAGCCCCTGGAGTGCACACAGTCAGAGCAGAGCGAGAGGCTGCCCTGAGGAGCACCCACATCCAGGCACAGGTTAACACAGGGTATTTCCAGCCTTAATCATTCCCTAATGTTGTCATCTTTGTGCTTTAATTACCACAAAAAGCAACATCAACTGAAATTAAAGAGGGAATCTGGAGTCACTGCCCCCGAGCAGAGGCAGGAAGTTCATGTTTGCTGGTGGTGGCAGAGCTGCCTGTAGACTACAGTGACATTTTTAATACCTGGGTGGCGAAAATACCAGTATTTGAATAGGAAATCTCGCATTTTACACCCTTCTGGAATTTAATGTTTTCCATTCTTTCTGGGCTGCGCTCACTTTTGTTGGATAACCTTTCGATCTAATCTACCATGTGGCTCACTGAATTTTAGCACCTTATATGTATTCAAATACTTGTATTCAAATACATATTTTCTTTCACAGTTGGTTTATTTTTTTATATTTTGCTAGCGGTGAAGGCCCTTCAGATCACTTAAATTCATATACACAGGGAGTGAGCTCAGAGGTGGGCCACGAAGATGATCAATTCTGAGTGCCCCATGCACCCCTGGAAGTGCCCAAGGCCAGGTTGGACGGGGCTTGGAGCAACCTGGGCTGGTGGAAGGTGTCCCTGCCCATGGAAAGGGGTGGAATGAGATCATTTTTAAGGTCCCTTCCAAACCATTATGTGGTTCCATGATTCTATGACATAACTACAGATAGATATTTCACCTTGTTTGCACAAACAATCCTCATGAATGATAAAAGCGAATATTTAAAATGTTTTCAAGATCTTAATCTTCAGTTAAAAAAGGCAGAAAAAAAAAATTCAACAGCTAATTTGCTTGTCTCTGCTCCCAGATTTACCTTTTCAAACTGTTTCTCACTCCCTTTTCCCTGTAGCTGTCCCTGGGTCGGGGACGAGGACAGGGAGATGCCCAGCTCCTTCCCTTTCTCCCTGTGCCTGTCCCTGGGTTGGGGACGAGGACAGGGAAATGCCCAGCTCCTTCCCTTTGCCCTGTGCCTGTCCCTGGATTGGGGACGAGGACAGGGAGATGCCCAGCCCCTGCCTGCCCCACCAGCTCCGTTTCCCTTCAATATCCCGACGCTCTGGTATTCATGAGCTGCAATTTAATTCAAGAGCACTTCAGTTCCAGCAAACACGGAGCGGCCGAGGGCTCGGTGCCGCGCGGCTCCAGCCGAGGAGGGGCTGGGTAAATATCACCGTGTGAGAGGATAACCTGCCCACACATACACCAGCCCAATTAGCCCAAGCAAGAAGAGCTTTTATTCCCCAAAGAGTCAGAGACAGTCGCAGCAATGCTCTCCATCATCCAGCCCGAGATGAAGCCACGGCGTGGCCTGGCGCGGTCTACGCTGCGACACCGAGTGCTAAAGCTGCACCCACCACCCCCAGAGAAAGGGAATTTGGAAGAGGAAATGATGTAGAAGATGAAATGTTATTATCATAGATTGAAATGGTTCTATGTGCACAGTAAAACATGCAGAGGAGCAGTCTCACCTCAACGGGTGGAGGAAGAAGCACCTTGAGCTGGTGCTACCTGGGCACAACTGAAAACCTACCAGAGATGCTGCGCTTACAGCCTTTGCTGCTTCAAAAGGCATCAAAGAGTTTTAACACAGGAAGTCTAAAAGTTTTTAACTAAAGGGGAACTTGAAACTTAAAAATAGTCACTGAAAACATATTAATCTGATTAACAGCCTTTTCCCCGAATACTGTTATCGAATACAGCCCAACCAGTGAAAATCAGCAAGAATTCCAGGCATTCCGAGTATGCACATAGTCAAAGTGATTTCTAAGGAGTGATTTCATCCATAATTATTTGTCTTACGAAACAACTCTGATAATGCTCATTTTCAGAACTTCCTGAAAATACAGAACATGAGGAAGACCAAAGAGGAATGAGATGGATGAAGGTACAACATCAAACAAGGAAAACCATGAGTAGTCAAGAAATTGAGAGCTAACAAAAGCTTAATATGAAATCGGAAAAAATTATGCACAATAAAGTTCCTTCTTTAAATAAAAACAACATTCTAATTGGGTGTATAGTCTGATGCTGTAACACTTGGGGTTTCCACAGAGTCATAGAATGGTGTGGGTTGGAAGGGACATTAAAGATCACCACGTCCCAATCTCCTGCCATACTCTCCAAGAAAACATTGTAGTCCCACGGCTTCCAAAATGACAATTATCTAGTTTAATAGGAAGAGAACGTGCACATTTATGATGCACACATTACAAAGGCCCAGTGGTTTCTGAACCAACAAAGGCTTCCTAAAATACTCCTGAACTGCCCCATGCCCTCCCACCCGTGCCCGTGTCTGCGCAGAGACCCCCTCGGCGAGCACCGTTCCCACCCGCACTGCCCGTGCACACACCCAGAGAATCCAACAGCCTCTTTAACATCCCACAACGAATCCCTGACAAGTCATTTTTTGGCTGTCTATTGCAAGCCAACGTGGCAACCCCGTGGTTTTTTTTCCCCTACTGCAAACATGCTCCGTGCCTCGGCTCCGAGCCCTTCGGATGCTGATACAAGATTCATAATGGCTGTCAGAATCTGCAATTTTTCCTTTTGTTTTATGAGGTCAGGCAATATTACCTGCACTGATGTATTCCATTTCCCCAGCTGAAAACCTTCTCATTTGAGCACGACAGGTTGAGGGAGTCATGATTTCGCAACCTACCATGTGAAACACAGCGCGAGGGGGCAGGTGCCTCACCCCACGTTCTCCTTTTGCTCTTGTCCACTGGCAACAGTAAATTAAACTGTCAAAAACGGAATTGTCCTGTCATCAACAAAGCTCCAGCTTCACAAGTATTGCAACATCAGATATATTTCTAATTCTGCATTTCTCTGCACCTGTAATTTCATCAGCAACTCACACCGGCCCGTGGTGAGAAGCTGTCCAGGGGACACTGGTGGGTTCCTTGGGAGGCTTGACATGGCATTTCCCAGGCAGAAATTAATGAACAATAGCAGCAACTTGTTATGTATATATAAAAAAGTGCTTGGCAAGAGGTCCTGACCTCCACCCTTGCTCCGTAACCAGAGCAGGGCCAGGATGGCAATGGGTTGGGACACGGGGCACAGGGAGCTGCAATACAGGACCAACATGTAAACATATATGAATGCCTTAATTGAACAGAGAACGTGGACTGGCACTCAAAATTCACATCTTTGCCTTTTGGCCACTTCAGAGTTTCAAAGTGCCTCTGAGAAGTACCCTCTCCCATGGGACGGGTTTGTTCCAACACAGGTGGCTTCACGAGCTGGGAGGGAACACCAGTTTTGGGGAGTAAATCCAGGTCACTTCAGTTCAGATCTGCAACATTCAAACCAATGTTTCCTTTTGTCATGCAGTTCTCCAGGGGTCATTTTAAAGAAACATGATTCACTGCAATCTTCATTCTGGGATTTAAAGGTGGTTTCAATTTTCACTTCAAGCTGACTTCTCCCTATTTTAACCTGCTTTGGGTCTGTTTGAATAAGTGATTAACTCGCATGTTAAACAGAAGTACAAACTGCCCAGAAAACATGTATTTGTTTCCAAAAATAATGAAAATCTTCACAAAGTCTCGTTTGAATGCACAAACCAAGCCGAAGATCCAGCAGAAGGGTTATACAAATTACCATCGTTAAAGTGAAAGGGAGCATCTCTCCCGATGTGCTGATAAACAAGAAAAAAGGGCTTGTTGTTATTAATTCAACGTAGCAATCAAATATTGTTTTAGATTACCTCTATAAAAATTCCAAGCCTATCAATCATTAAACTGTGGACAGAAAGTTAAATTGAGCTAACAAATCATTTCACGCAGCTTAATGCAGTCAAAGTGACTCAATATTCCTTTATTAATTCTCATTTAATATCACTTTAAATTGCCGCCATTATTATCCTACGGTAGACGAAGGGCTCGGTGTAATTAGTCTGTATTAAGCCCTTTTTATTTATAAGGAGCCAAATAAACAAACCCACTTTAATTACCTGGGTGCCACAATATTGATCTGAGCATCAAATTTTAATACGCCTCGGTTTGGCTGTTCCCCGGCGTTGGGCTGGGTGGGTTTCGTCCCCCCGGGGCCCTCCGCGAGCTCGGCCGCCGCCAACGCGCCCCCAATTACCAGGAGAGACAAAAGTCAACGAAGGCAGGGAATCTTCTCCCTCCCAACCCTTGTTCTCCCCCACTTCAGTACACGGTGTTAACGACATACAAATTTGGAGGTCATTAAGCATACCCAGGAATTGAAAGGAAGACAGGCGCGCTTCCAGGAGATGCCGATGTCAGCATTTCAAGTACTCTCCTAATCCCACAATGCAAGTTTCGGCATTATTGTCTCAATTTAACTTGCATTAGTACCTAGCACCTTGATTACACTGTTGGGGTGGTAATCTTCGCCTGCATATGCCATCATTACTTATGTCAAGCCTCTCGAGTTGTTATGAATACTATGTTGTTTTACGAGAGAGAGGAAATTAGTGCCAGTCCCCCAGAGTTTTGGGTGCTTAACACTGAAGCACTACACAGCCCTCTCAAATCCCACAACAAATCCTTGTTTAGTGCCACATGGAGATAAGGACTTTGCAGCAACATCCCAGCATAAATAACCCGCATCTCTTTTTATTTGGAAAATGTCAAAAAGAAAAAAAAAAATAAAATCAAATCTCCCTTCCGTGATTTTTCTTTTTTCCCCCTTTTCTGCCCAAAGGGTGTTGGGGATGCCCTGTCTGAGTCGTCGCTGCGGCGCAACCCCCAGTGTGGCCAATCCCCTGTATTTTCAAATCACCTAAAAATGCAGGTTTTAGATATGTTTTTAATAAAAATGAACTTCTCAAATCCCGTGGAAAGGCGCTGTAGTAAGATGAGTCTTCCCTCAGGAGTGCAATAAAGAGAGAAACCGTCGCCCGGCACGTTTCGCCCTCTCAATGTTTTTTTAAACATGATCCACTCTCTGTTGTTGGGAAGAATTATTTTACAGTATTGTAGGGATTTTTGCATTGTCTGTTTATTCTGTTTACACAGCAAATGAAACCTTCGATATGAATAGGTGAATTCCCCGGGGAGCAAAAGAAATTCAGAAATGATGTACAGATGGGGACAGGGGCCCACGGAAAACGCATATAAATTAACGTGCCCTCACCAGTCACATCTGGAGCAGAACAGGCCAAATAAATAATTCTGACATTAAAAAAATGAAAGATCAAGCCCTATAAATAGT
>VWZG01021049.1:538621-571121 GCA_013396735.1 Grallaria varia | reverse complement strand
TGAACTTCTGCTGAGGTGGCAAATAAAAAGTGTTGTTGGGTGGATGCTCAACTTCCGAAAAACCAAAGACACCTGAGAAACCAAACCCAGACTGTTATAGCTTTAAATATCAAACTCTCCTTGTGACATTAAAGAAGTCACATGGCTTTTAATACTGATGATAAAGAAAGGCACCATATTTCTCTGTGATGGGCTCAGTAATTCCACATGGAACACATTTCCAATGCACTTCACTTTACGATGGCATTATATACTACTGGTATTTGTGCACAGTAACTCCAGAAAGTAAACTAGTTACACAGTGATGGAGGAGGTAATCTACCATAAAATATGCATTTCTAATTTTAAGCAGAGCTCTCCATGAACCTAAACACAAGATGCTTTAAGGTACATTATCTACACTCCGAGACACATTTCATAATTTGTACATGTTAAGTAATCACCGGCACTGTAATAAAAAAAATTCTCTCCCACTGTCTTCCTTGATTTTTTTGCCCCCTAATAATTCTTAAAACTTTTTAAGTTCCTTGCAGCAAACTTAGCAGGTAGGAAATGAAACGCAACATGGAACTCTACACTAGTCATAAAGTTGCATTTTTGATTCAAATAGGTGTCACCTCCTGAGAAAAACAAAATCAAACCCACCTAACCTGCAGAGGATGCTAAGCCAAGCCATTAAGTAAATGGAGAAAAAGAGTCTGGAAAAAATTCCTCTGGAAAGTCTTCTCCCAAAGCTGTCTTGAACTGGTGGTGGATTAATCTTGATAAAGACCTTTAGTGAACAGCTGACAGTTCTCAGCTGCATCACCTTTATCTGAGACAGAGCAGGAATTCTGTTGCACTCAGATTGCACCTCCAGTCCAGCTCTGCTCCCTCCCTCCCTGATGCCACCTGCAGATTTAGGAGCTGCTCCTGCTCAAACCATTTCTCTGATCAGCACCACCAACATCATCTGAGGAGCTTCAAAGTCTTTCTAAAGAGCAAAACATCTTCTTCTCACTTAACGGAAAAAGTAATTTGATAAACCCATAATTTGCCTGATTCTGATGGAATCATGGAATGGTTGAGTTGGAAGGGACCTTAAAGTCCATCCAGTGCCACCCCTTTCCATGGGCAGGGACATCTCCCACCAGCCCAGGTTGCTCCAAGCCCTGTGCAACACTTCTTTTAATGCCATCTAAGTTCTTGCAATAAAACGTTCCGAACAAACCAAAGGCCACCCAAGTCCTACCATCTCCTGGATGACTTTTATCCTTTGCCACAGCCCCTCTGTCAATGGCAGGGGCCTCGTGCTCCTCCCCATGACCCGAGAGCTTGCCCAGCCTCCGTGAATGTCCCCAAGTGACTCCTGGTGTGACTACAAGTGCTTTAGCCAGTCCCTCAAGTATCCTCAGATTAAAATAATCAGGCCTTTTAGAAGAGGCAGGACTTGTCAGTGGATCTCCTAAGCTGAGATCTCATCCGTTTTCTCCTGGTATTAACTCTACAAACCATCTGCTCACTTTGGATTTTTTTTTTCCTCTTTTAATTGAAAACAAACGCAAAAAGTCATTGAACACTTCAGTCTCGTTTGCTAATAGCTCCCTGCTTCCCTCAAGGAGCTCACCAAACACTTCCCTGGGTCTTCCTCTGATTCCTAATGTACTTATCCATCGATTTCTGTGTGTATTGTGCTATTTCTCCCTCACTTCCTTATTTTGGCCCTGTACACTGGAGCTATTCCTTTGGCACCATATTTTTTTGGTACCGAGCTGCCCTTTTCCTCCTTTTTTTCTGGTGCTGCTGAAGGTCTTTGAAGGACCCACATGATGGAGCCATCTGGGTTTCCACTGATGATCTTTCTTTTCTGAAACTCCCTCCCTTTGATTAGTGACAGATCTTGGCAGTTCTGTCCTAAATGTCCCTCCTGTAAGAACTCAGTTACTGCTCGGATTGTTACCCCTTGTTTTCTCCACTGTTTAAATTTACAGGTTTTCCAGCAAATTCTCTGATATTTCATGTGCGGCAATCAAATAATGTATTGCAAATCAATAATGAGTAAAAAATCTTGGTGCAACCAGACCCATCACACCCTGCCAGGTGGGACATCCAGTTTTCCAAGTGACTATTTGAATCTCAAACGAGGATCCATTTCTTTCCAGGTTTCTTTAAGTCATATTTCCCTACTTTAGTGCAAGATAAAAAATGATTTTTTTTTTTAATTTAAAAAACATGTTTTCTTTTAACTGTACTACTTATACCGTAACAACAAATTAAAGATTTCCTTATGATCCAACTGTGCTCCACAACAGCACCTGTACCTTTTAGACACTCCCTGTGTTTGGTGACACCAGAGCACCAACTGTCTCTGCTTTACCTGCACTATGGGACCTGAAGCATAACTGTGGTGTAAGAGATGAACCAGAGTTACTGCAAATACCAGATTTGCTAATTAACCTCAACGAAGTTGTGATATTCCTTACATTTAAAGCTTTTAATGACCACCTAAAATCAAAACTGCTCTAGTTCACTGCCCTGAATTTTAGCGGTAAAATTCCCCCCTTGCCTCATCAAAGTTTAAGTGTAAAAAACATATCCCTAATGGCACAAATCGACCCCCCCAAGAAAGAGCAGAAGGTAAAGCAGTGTTTTGTTCTTCATATTTCCCCATTCAATCCAGGTAGATTTGTACTACAGACCCCTTTCCTCTTCTGTATTTCCCTTGTCCTCTTATCCCCTCATTTATGCCAGTGGGATTAGGGCAAAAGAAAGGCAAAGTAATTTGCTGTCACAAATACTGAAAGTTGCCGTGTGATAATGAACTTAAATTTGATGGCAAAATCAGGAACCCACATCAAAATGGGTTTTCTCTGGGCAAAGTCTGCTTATATGTTACGAATTTCCTCACAATTATTTTCCACTCAGGATAATTTCCTATAAAATCATGACAATGCAGCCATGAAGCCACACGTGAGAAGAGCAATGGTGTGAAGAGTTTATACAGACAGCATTTGGGAGACCACCTTAATCCTGAGGGATGGGGGACAATTAAGACATTTTTAAGTATTTTCAACTCATTCTCTGCTGAACCTGATGAGTTTTGTCATCACCTCTTCCAGGCTCCTGGGCAGGAAAGGCATCACTTGGGAATGTGATGGCAGAGCTCCCTGGTTGTGAGGTGAGAATAGATCATCATACTTAGAATAGATCATCACAAAAATCCAAATATCTGCATTTTTTAGGCCTTTTTCAATTATTAGACCATTTCACCACCACCAGTTTCACTCTGCAAGAATAGCGTTGTTTGAAGATTTACAAATACTTCAAGCAGAATCTTTAAATTTGGGCAAACTGTACTAATACATCTGAATGCATATGGAAAACCTGATCCGAGGGTTAATCTATTTTACAAAGCCTAAAAAAAGATCAACTTGCTCCTTAAAACAGCCGCAGTAAAATTTAACACTGTATTTCCAACTCTTCCGGCAGTTAAAGGTTTTAGGAGTGAATTATTCAAGGCAGTTCAGTGACACTGAGCACATTTAACTGCCCTGAAGTTCAAACCCCAAATTTTACTGCGTTTCCTATGAAGACAGGAAAATATCAGAGCTTTTTAATTTAAAAAATACATTTTCTTGCTTGACACTGGAATGGTGATGAGATGAACAGACCTGGCAAACGCAGCGACTTCTTTCTGTGGTTTAAGTTTGTGTCCTCCCTCCCCAACAGCCCAAACCCCAAAAGGGACAGGGCAAGCTGAAAGTGGGAAGCAGAAATCGCTCATACTGTGAAAAAAACCCATAATAATAATAATAATAATAATAATAATAATAACAATAATTAAATGTATCAAAAAACATATGTTAAGACAGTAACTGTGGGATTTCAGCCTTGGTCTTTCTCAAAACTCAGCAAACCAGAGCATCCTGGATATTCTATTTAATATCCAGTCCCTTCCTAACACGCTGAGGAATCCAGCGCTGGGGCTGTTGGATTTATCGGGGCTTTCCAAAGTGGGGTTTTCCAGACAGGAATTTTTTCCCGGGAACAACAACCGAGGGGTTTGGAGCAGGCTGGGAAGCAGAGGGTCCTTGGCCTCTCTGCAGCTACGCTGCCACTTCTCGTGCTGCCTGTGCAGGTCAGATGGGAATAGCCCAAGAGGCACCGACACACATTTCTGTCTCCCCAGACCGGCGTTTTTCACACTATTACACAGCGTTCCAGGGCTTACACTTGGATTTTATTTTTCAGAGGTGAATAATTATAAACTGCGCCTTCAGCCTCAGCTGCCCGCACACAAGTGCACGTGCAGACACCTCCAAGAGCACTGAACCAAAGATGTTTGGCAGCTATTCCGCTCTATTTGTGACGAGGGGTTACAGCAGCACAGGATATGGAGCTTTCCAGCCCTGCATCTGTACACGGCCGGCACAGAGCTGGACAGAAATCCCTGTTCCCCACTCCCGAGCGCCGGGTTTCCTGCTGGAGCCGAACACTCCACATTCCTCCCTCCAACAACTAAAATAGATAAAAACAATAGAAACTGTTTATGCTTTTTCTTTGCTGCCAGTAGATTCCAATGTCGCACCACCTTCCAATGTTTATCCGTCTGAGGAAAACGAGAGGCTGGAAATGAGCATTTTTTTGGTGCCCAATAATGCTAATCTGACATTTCTATTCTCTCCGACTAGCCCAAGCGATGCTGGGACGGAGCAGGATTTACACCGAACTGTTTGCACGGAAAGCAGCCTTTCCTGTGATATTATCAACTCTTGATTTGCCCCGGAGGGACCACAGTTGTCTCTTCAGAGGCTGCCACCACCAGCAGAACTGGGCCAGACCTACAACACAGCTTTCTTTAAAACCCCAAACCCATAACTCATTCTCTGATAGACCCTGGAGGAGCAAACCCCTTCCTTTCACCTCCACAGAATCGGTGCTTGCACTCCAGAGGTCAAAGTCAATCACACACTTGGAGAAAGAAATATTTTCTGACCATCTGAAGGGGGGTTTCTACCTACAGAGAAGTTTTGGAGCCGCCTGTAACTTCTCATTGTTACTACAGCACCTATTTCAACCAAAATAAACAAAGTCTGATTACAGGACGACTGAAATATTGCTGGATTTTACATGACATAAACCTTGCTCACGGATTTGAATAACTTCTGACACCGAAACAACTTTGGCCACAGAGGTTTTAAGGTTATTAATGCTCAGCTTAATGACCCAAGGGGTGAGAGAGTTTTGTTCTGTGGGGAAAGTCAAGCCTGACCTCACCTTGGCCTCTCGAGATGACACGAGACAGCAACGCTGTGGGGACTCAGCTGCCTCCTCACAAGTGTGGCCATTTAACCCAAACCCCAAATGTTTTGCTTCTATCAGATCTGAAGTCACCTCATGCATTGGGGGACAGAAATCTCACACTGTGCTGAACTCTCATGTGGCAGAAGAAGAAACTCAACAGTGAATTGGAGACCCGGCTTTGTGCGAGTGAAATCATCTCTAATCCCACAACGGTGGAATTAACTGGAAGCAAATACAGACTTCAGACATTCACGTCGGGTTGACCTACCAATCTGGGACTTGGTAGAAAATTTTAGGTCTAAAACCTACGTGAAGACCCCAAAATTGGCTGTTTGGTATCAGAGCCAAGGTCTGTGCTGAGGTTGTGCCTTCTGGAGTGTGGAAGGTTCCTCCGTGGTTCCTCAGCCAAGGACGGCAGAAATCCTGTTGGATGCTTGATCAGCAAGCCTTGTACTGGAGGACAAAGCCTCCAGTTATTTTCAGTCATTAAAAAGGAAAGAAAAACACCCAAGTGTGCCTGACAAGGAGGGACTGGAAGTACCAGAGGATTTTGAAACGCTAAGACAGAAAGCTTCTTATTTCATTCCATTTGAGAGGTGAAGAGGGAACGGTGCCACAGTTTGGAGGCAAGAATAAAAATTCCATGTAATAGTCTCAGGAGACAACTGAAAGCACTCATCCATAGTTGGTGACACTCTGACTCTTTCCTGAAAAAGGCAATTTTGCTTCCCAGAAAAAATATTCTAGCACTGGGGATTCAAGAGGACAAGGCTCTCAAGGCGATTTCTGACTTTCTAACCCATATTAATATCTACAGTTATCAAATCCAGAACTTCAAACCGTGACTTTGTAACAAAGAGGATTCTCACAAAAAAAAAAAAAACAAAACCAAAAAAAGCTCTCTTTGTCATGTATTTACAGCTGGAGAAATCCCATCCATTCAGCCAATTCCTTCCCAATAAAATCTGCTATTTTAATGCACCTTAGCAGAAAAGCCTTATCAGGAATGAAGTTGTATTACACATCTCAAACCTGTGTGAGCATTTATTGAAAATAATTTAGATAAGATTTTTAAGGAAACAGTAATCACTTAAAAATCTTATTTCAGCAGAGTGGGGAAAAAAAAAGCACAATTTTTTAGTTTCTAACACATATCTGAATTCTTCTTTCATGGCTTATTTTTGTTCATTTAACCAGGTGTTGTCTTTGTTATATATAAAATTGTTTGAGTGTGGGATCTGAAATACCTGAAATTCCATCTCCCCTTTTGAAAAAGCAACCCTGAAGTGTCCTGTAATTAAATATAACCATCTCCCTAACGAAGAAGTGAAAACAGAACACAGTGGAGATGTTTTGGAAAGAAGAAGTTGGTCTCTAAGAAAATTCATCATAAAAAGCCAAAATTACCCTTGGGCAAGTTGCCTGAAAAGAAAATTTCCCCCCTGAAAAGAAAGGACAATCACCAAACCTTGAAAACCAGCTTTTTGGAAGATGTGGGACTTCACTGGTTTATTTTCCTGCTATTGGAAAGAGCTCGAAAGAATTAAAGAAATTCAGGGGTGAACACTTCTAGAAAGAACGGAACATGACGGGTAAAGGCAAACATTTAGTGTGGATTGAATTAATTTTGTATTGTAGCCTTTCACACTTGTGAGGAAATTAATTCTGGGAACTCCAAGATGAGAAGCCACTGGCTTGTTTCCAGCACCTCCTCACAGTCATCTGCTTGAAAATCAGCTTCAAAATTGCATATTTATTTTGGATGAATTACCCATTCCGACTGTTTTGAACAGCAAAGACACAGAGCTAAAATATTTACATTAAAGACTAGACACAGGGAGAAGAACTGCTAATTGTTTGCATGCAAAATTATTGTTCCTAGAAAGAATAAACAACAATAAAAAGGTGGTGGAGCGCTTGGAAATCAGTCAAACTTTTGTCCAAAGAAACGGCTGTACTTCTGAAACAAACTCTACCACACTCCCTGTCAATAAATGATTCTGAATTTGGTATTACAGAAGGTTTTTTTGACTTTACAAACCGCCTCAGGACCGAGCAGCTGGTTTGGATCACTGGCACGAAGGGACTGGTTTTGTGAAACACACACAAATGTTTGTCTGAACTGCAACTGATCTCTAAACAGGAACAGCGGCTGATGATCTTCATGGCCAAATTTTAAACAAATATTCATGCACTAAATAAATGTTTTAGCACATGAAAACCCTAAACACAACACCCAAGTCAACACCTGCAGATAACACCCAACTCAACATCACTCATGTCCCGTGTGCCCGGCCCAGGACGTGTCCCGGGTGAAGGAAACAGCTGGTCTTAAGTACATAAAATTTCATTCCTGTCACTACACAGAATCATAAAATCATGGCTTGGTTTGGGTTGGAAGGGATCCCAAAGCCCATCCAGTGCCCCCCCCTGCCACAGGCAGGGACACCTCCCACCAGCCCAGGTTGCTCCAAGCCCCATCCAACCTGGCCTTGAGCACTGTCAGGGATCCAGGGGCAGCCACAGCTTCTCTGCCCACCCTGTGCCAGGGCCTGCCCACCCTCCCAGCCAGCAATTCCTCCCCAGTATCCCATCCAACCCTGCCCTCTGGAGTAGGAAGCCGTTCCCTTGTCCTGTCCCTCCATCCCAAGGTGCCCCTCCAGCCTTTGGTGAGCCTCTTCAGGCACTGGAAGGTGCTGCCGGAGCACACCCTCCACCAATGCCCACTTTCCACAAACAGGGAATACCCGGGCTGGGTTCCCCAATCCACTGCACCGAGATGGGAATGAAGCTGTTCAGACAGGAGAACTCATCCCGACGTTCCCTCCTCGCCCCCAGACCCTCTCCCGGCAGCGGGATGGGAGTTGTGTTTGTTCCGCCACGACGACGACGCAACGCCGGCGCTCGGGAACTTGTAATCTGCGCCGTAACATTCTGCCTGCCTGGCAACAGCAACCGTTTCTATTTGCATGGTAATGAGACATTTTATTTGACAAGGTGTTGAAGGAAAAGATGCAATAATTTTAACAGTTGGGTGTTACACTTTAAACCCACTCAATGAATCCGGGAGAAAACATTGCTTCAATAGCCAACTTTATGGGGAGTGGAGCAGGAGCAGGAAAAGGGACCAAAGACTAATGAAAAAGCAATCACAGCACCCACCTGTATTCGCTGAAATATTAAACTCCACATCACAAAGGGAAACTGTTGTGTTCTGTTACTCTGGATCTGTGTTCCATAAGTAAGGAAGGCCCACCAGGGAGACAGACATGGTGAGATTTCCACCTCCCTTAGCCCCGGACCAAAATGAACTTGGACTCCACATTTAACCAAGATCCCCAATCCTGACTTTAAATAATCTAATCAACCTGAAGTTTCCTATTGTCTCCTTCTTTTTCCCTCCTACATAAAGCAAACTCTGCTTTATTTTAGGAAAACATCCTCACATTGAATCACCCGTATTGCTGAAAATCTGATGTTATCTCTGACCTCAAGACGTGCAGCTTGAATAATGAGACAGGCATGTGACCAGATGATAAACAGAGACCCTGTTTCCTCTGCAAGGAAACATCAAGAAATTGAGCTGAGGCCAGTGCAGCAGAGGTGTTTGGGTGGGTTACAAAGACAAAAATCCCATGGTGTCTCCGACCAGTGACAGCAGGGAAAAAGATCTGAAACATTTTCCTAGATTGCAATTTAAAATATAAATTAAATTATCAGATAACCAGATACACTGCCTGTGTTTCAGCGACACCCCCCAAATTAAGGGTACCACTGGTCAATGCCTGTATCCTGCTGGGGGCTGGAGGGACTCCCCAGAGCCCAGCTTCCAGGGATGCCCCTGGGGCCAGGTCTGGGCCAGGAGGGGCCACCACGAAGAGTGACATCTCCGTCAGTGGAAAGCATCGGAACACCACTGTTTTAATCCACAGTCTGGAAAAGTTAAGTTGTGTAACAACAGTGTAGTGACAGACAAGGGGAATGGCTGTGACCTGGGAGAGGGCAGGAGTAGATGGGATACTGGGAAGTTTTTCCCTGTGAGGGTGGGCAGGCCCTGGCACAGGTTGCCCAGAGGAGCTGTGACTGCTGTGACATCAGGGGCAGCCACAGCTTCTCTGGGCACCCTGTGCCAGGGCTTGCCCACCCTCACAACCAATACCCCATCTGTCCTGCCCTCTGGCAGTGGGAAGCCATTCCCTCTTGTCCCATCCCTCCACGCCCTTGCAAATAGCTCAGGGGTTACTCTGCATCTGACACAACCACACGCATCAACACCTGCAGAAACACCACTCTACCAAAACACTGTAAATGTCGCTGTTTAGTGACAAAGTCCATGAATTTGTCTTGTTAACTCTCCTTTTGCCCTTCGCTCCACCAAACCCTTTTATCCTCCGAGTGATGCAGGTCCCAGCAGCCCCCTGCGGGAGGGACGAGGGCTGTGAGGAGATGATGTGAGCAAGGAAATTCAACACACCCAGAGCCTGCACTGCCCATATCACAAACCCCAGCATTTGGATCCACACGTTTCGACCGAGGCAAACACCCAAAGCAATTTGTGTACCGATCCAACAGAAGGCTGAACAAGAGGAAGCAAACGGCAGAGAACACGGTACCCAACCGGCGCGTCCCGAGCAGGAACAGCAACTGTGAGGACAACAATGCGGCAGCAAGAACACATCCAGAGGCTACCAGAGGGAAAGCAGGGCGAGGAGCCACACACATCACATATGACATAAGTAAATAAATCAAGGGAAGTGAGATTAAAACCCGAAATAACTGGAGGAGGGGGAGAGCTATAGCACCTGCATGGAGGTGTCCGCCCCATGGAGATTAATAGCACACAGCCCATGAAAAGGCTGATTTGTAGTGGCTGAGCAGGGAAAGGGGAAGATTCACAGTTCAAAATCAGGGAGTTCAAAAGAAATAACCGGTGTCACTATTGCCTGGTTTTCAAACTGCAGCAGCCAACTGGAAACACAACAGGACGGCTCAAAGCTGCTCATCTGTATTCAGTTGCAGTAACATTGTTTTAAACTGTGGCTGATCAAGGCAAACTTTAAACATTTTGAAAACTATTCTTTTTTAATATATGTTTTAAAAGGTTTTAATTTAAAATTTAAAAATATTTAATTTCAACCTCTAGTAGCAGGTCTCCCGGCCCATGGCGAACGATGAACTGAGATTATACAATCCCCTAACTCTTTTCTACCAAATTCCCACTCCAGCTTTATTTTTCAAATCTTCCTGTAGACTTACCAAAAACGCAAACCAGTAAATCGTTAGTTTCACTGGGCTGTTTTATTTCATTTTTCACTCTGTACGCAGTAACTTGAAGCTCCAGATAAATATCAACTGCTCTTCAGCCTGGTGAGAATTTTGAGATGTATCAATATCACATTCTCCAAATGTAAATCAGGTTCACTTCAAGTGTTACAGCCTCACTCCAGAGAGGAATTTATACAAATTAGTTTTTTCAAAAATATCTAAGGAAGGTTGTGATACTTGTCCATATAATTCTGCCACTTGATGCTCTGATGCAAAGGATAAAGACAGAGGTGGGAGCGGTCATATTGCTTAACATTATTTGGAAGTTTTGGCCTTTTCATGATAAATTGTTTCAAATTTACTTATAGCTGGGACCATATAACTAAAGTGAAGGAGTGGGTATTGAAAAAGAGAAAAACTTACACATTTCCTACAGATTGGAGCTTAAGCTGAGCTCAGATCTGGGCCAGTTCTACTTCTATGCACAAAGTGGAGGAGACCAGTAAGAGCCAAATATTGAAGGATAATGTAAACAGAGGCCATCAAAAACACAGTCACAGCCATAAAATGTTACTCTATAGTCTTACTTTTATAAATGACATTTAAAAAGTCAGGTGGCTCTGATGGGACCCCACACTGGCACCACCACAGCAGCACCAAGATGGTTGTTACAAGGCGGGGGGTAATAAAACAGCTGACTCTTAGGAACTCTGTGTGAAACAAATTCCTTGCCACTAAAATAACAGCTCAAACAGTCAAGAGAATAATCATATAAAAAAATCTAAAAACTGCCAATCCAACTTTCCCTCAGGTTTTCCAACCACCTGCTGGCAAACTGCATTAGAGGGGCTTTTCTTTTCTAAGTGTGAAAGCCCCGTGAGAAATAAGTTAAATAAGATCAGAGCACCCTCCATGTTTTTCAGAGTATTTATTGATGATGGGATTTGCCCATTAAAAAGTGGCACAGAAGGTTCTGCCAGCCCTGGTGCCCTCTGTGTGTGGGACGCTGGGCAGGAAGGCGAGTGCTAGAGCAGGGCTGGCAGCTCCAATTTGAGACCACAAAATTAATGAGTGCCTTTGGAGTAATGATCTGTGGACTTTACAGAGAAATGGGGGAAGATTATAAATGCTGTTGACCTAGAAGAAGTAATAGAGAATTCAGTATTCAGTACTGAAGAACAATTTAGAAGTGAATAAAGCCCAGCCTGCGACATGACTGCTGTGTGTTGACAGATGGCAGAGAAGCATCTTCTCCATTCTCCCTCATTAAAATAATTATGGCAATGTATGTTAGGCTCTCGTCAGGCATGGCACTTCCCCGGCACATACAGGGGCATCAGCGTTGTGGGGAGAAGGTTAAATAATAATGGAAACACATTTTTGGCATGCAAAGGGCATTTGATATCAAACTCACCTGCTTCCAGAAATAACAGCAGGCAGAAAGAAATTTGTTACCTCGGAGTAAATGAAATGATACCACTTACTCGAACAGGAGGTTAATTAGAGCTCTCTGCTAACTTGAGAAACACATCCCAAAACCAGGTCAAGCCCCGGTTTGGCTGACGAGCCCGTGCCTTACAAAACTCCTCCAGAACCAGCCCTGCTGCTCCTTTTTTTACCTTGGCTGCCAATTGCTCCCTGTAAAACTGCAAATCAGATGCAGTCCAGTGTGCAACTTCTTCCCCAGCTGTCAAACAATAAAGGCTGTGAAACTGCAGACTGAAATTTAGGTTACTTGGAAGGAAAAGCACCGCGGGTTGGGCGCCTTGCTGGGCTGGGCGGGCGGTGGGTTTGGGTTTGCAGCTCCAGCAGAACGCCCAGTGAGGTTGGGGGCACTGGGGAGCAGGGAGTGGAGCCCTGTGCCATCAATGACCGCGGTGGGTCGTTAGTGACATGAGTTAATTACGGCAGAACGTGTCCCCGTGCCCTGTGCCGGGACGGCAGCGCGGCGCGATGTCCCGGGGAGCAGAAATTAGCTGGTGTCAGCACGAACACGGCGCCTTCCCCGCGCTGTTCTCCCCAATACGAGTCCCTTTCATTATTTATGAGACGTGTCTCACCAACCCGCTGCAACGGTTCCAAATAATGATAGGAATCTGTCAGTGTAGGACTGTATTTCTCAAAACAATAACCACAGTTCCTGGAAATGTCAATATGTCAATTGAGGGTAACACATCTCTCAATAAACCAATATTTTGTAAAAACAAAACAAAATCTGAAGGAAAGAAAAAAAAATCATGCACGGAAAACAGAAATTTGAGCTCCATGGAGCATTTCTCTCACAGCACTCCGCAGAAGAACTGCTCCTTCCTGCCAGATGGTGGAGACAGAAAGGCACCTTTTTGGGTTTCCCCAATTACGAACTGTGAAAAATTCAATATTTTTGCTCTTAATATTCATGAAATGCCATGAGAAAGGAAATGAGGGTCTTGGCCGAAGTCAAAGAGCTCTTGGTACAGCAGAAACCAAACTCAGCAATACAATATGCAGAAAATTGAACCATGGTAAGTCAATCCTGAAGAGTTCCATCTTGAACCAAAGGATCGCAAAATCTGGAGCCAACCAAGTGAATTTCTGTGGGACTTCTGAAATCAGCCTTTCACACCTCCCTGTTTAAGCCCAAGCCAACCAGAATAAAGGTGAAGATCCAATCCCTGCCTTCAGTTCCAGAGAACTGTTAGTTCTGCATTTCCATCCAAACATCTACTCTCATCAAAAGTTTCCAGAAGACCAGTGTGAGCCCAAAAGGAAACACATGAAGGGCTTTCTCAGACATAGCAGGAGCTTTAACGCTCAAGCAGGAAAACCTAGAGGTATTCCAAGCGATGCTTGAATTATCAGAAATTCAGAGACCATTTGCCATTTCTGAATTCCACGATCTCGGGATTTCTAATACCAGAAGTAGAAGCATACAGGGGAAAAAAAAAATTATAAAAAATGAAAGGAAAGCAAAAGAAAGTTCTAAAAAACTGAAGTTTTACAGAAAAATGTATTGATCTGAAAAGCAAAACTGTTCTAAAGCACAATACAAAGAATATTAAAAGCACTAAAATTTCTGTTCCCCACTGCAACACTCACATCCGTGTGTTGGGAATAGGGAAAGCACAGCCTATCTGTTTGGAAGAATATAAATTTATCACAAGAGCAGTAAATCGACCCCTGACACAAACTACAAATAACTACACAGCCCTCCCTAACAAATCATCTTGAATTTAATCTTTCCAAACCAAAGACCATCCTATTTGGCTAATACAGCACATCTTTCTCCACCACTTGCATAGGACTTTGGTCTGGAGTGATCCATTTCTTTCTGACTCTTCTGGAAAATTCCAACTTGTAGAGCAAAGATTATCAAAGCTGTGAGAGCTGATCTAAGAGAAAATTAAATAAACATGCTGGATACACATGCCACGACGTGCAGCATGTAATGTTAACCAACAGGAGGTAAAAGTGGTAATTAAACAGTTTACATCCTTCAAAATGTCCAATCTCCAGTGATCAAGGAGCATGAATTAGGGAAGTAAACATAATGGAGATTGGAATGACAGGCTGACACTTCAAGAGTGTCTGCAGGGAGCGGTGGAGGGGAGACCAGGGACCTGCCAAAGCCATGGCAGAGCCTTGCAGAGGGAAGAGCAGAAATCCTCGCCCTTGAGGGAAAGCAGAGATCAGGCTGAAGGGCACAACAGAGCAGAGGACATGGGCTGTCTTCACCCCCATCAGGAGACGCCTCTGATCAGAAGGCAAAAGTAAACCTGGGTGATGTCCCAACAATCCTCACCATGCAGTCCTGAGAGCCACCGACACGAGGGACATCCTTCAGAGGTAGCAAAAAATGACAAAGTGTATAAATATCAGAAGGCTACAGAGTTTGAGGAATGAAGGGCTCTATAGAACCGGCACGAGGTGATGGGAGACATGGAACTACTGGAGGAGTTCAGCCATTCACTAGCACTGCTACTGTCCCACCACCAGCCACCAGTGCCAGACGGTCTGAGAGCGGTGAGTGGCATCGGGCAGAGCGACAGAGATGATTTCTCACTGTGTTTTCACTGAGGACAGGACAATGGGTTTGTGCTCTCAAACAGACATTGCCCAACCAACTGGCTCAGAGACAAGCCTAACTACCTGCTTGTTGCTCATGGAATGCCAGAAAACAAATCATGGAATTTCCTGAGTTAGAACGGACGCACAAGGATGGAGTCCAGCTCCTGGCCCTGCACTGGACAACCCCAAAAATCACCCCATGTGCCCGTGTTGTTCGACTATTTCCCGTTTCTTTTTCTGTTCTTCAGGTTTTTCTTCTGATCTTCTGTTGCTTCCTCCGATCAGAAGCAGTTCATAGCATTGTTAAGGTTGGAAAAGACCTTTAATATCATCAAATCCAATCAGGACCACCACCATGTTCACCCCTAAACCATGTCCTCAAGTGCTGCATCCATGTGTTTTGAGTTTCTCCAGGGACGGTGACTTTCCAGCTTTCCTCTAGAAAGAATCTTTTTCCCCAAAAAAGTGTCATCCTTAATAGTGCTGAGTCTGGATGAACTCAAGCCCATCACACTTCCAGTTCTGGAAAAGTTTCACCTGCCCTCCTACTTGTTCTGCTAAAATGTTGTGTTTCATTTTTCTTGAATCTCAGATATTGACAAAACAATCCTTCACCACTCTAATCACACTGTCATCCCAAATACCTCTCCACCACTCCCTCCAAAACCTCTCTCTCACTCAACACTCCCATCACTGTATTGTTCTCATTTTCCCCAACTCCTCCTCCCCTCGTGGCCAACTCAATGCCCTCAACAACCAACTCCACAACTGCCTGTCCCTGTGTTCCCCCCAAAGTGTCACTGCTGCAATAAGGGCACCCCAAGCACCCAGGCTTTGCCTGGCTTTGGTGGCACACTCGCTGATGTCCTGTTTTCAGGTGACCAAACGCACACCTTCAGCATGAACGTGAGAACCACCTTCCACTCCTGCTGGTGACACCAAGACAACTCTCTCTACATCGTCCTGAAACGGCCCCGTTTCGGTGCCAGCGAAGCGCAGCGGCCAAGCGATGGGACAAACTTTGCTGTTTGCTCCTCAACCTGCAGTTTGCAGACTCGCTGACAAGATTTCACGAGTGACAGGAGCCGTATTTATCACACCAACAAAGAGGGAGCCCCAAATGAGAGGATTAATCTCCCTCCTGCACATATGCTCCCTTCCAGAACCCCGTGTGCACGCAGAGGCGCGTCGGCGGGCACACCTATCAATCCACAGCAAACTTCTCAGAAAGCAATCAGAGCTTAATTAAAGGCACGGAGAGGTCAATATGTTCATAAGCAAGATGATTCAGTGTGATGTCACTTGGGTGCAATCAATTAAAACGCACAGGATATTTTTTAAATGGCAAAACCTGAGCAAGGAGCCTGTTGTCTACCCAAAGGTTTCACTATGCTTTAAAAGCTTCATTTAAATATTTCCCCCCCTTATTTATATGCACAAAAGTAACGGTTATATCAGATATTCATAGGTGATTTAGATGATTGATACCAATTTCTCTTCATAATATGACTAGCAAATAAAAAACACAGCGGTTCTCATGGAAAAAAATAACGTGTGACAAGGTTTCCTAAAACATTTCTATTTTGGACCTCACAAGCTAAATTGCTTTTGCTGGCCCTTTCCACCTCTCAGCATGGTTGACAGACAAATTGATCGAAACATCGGAAAATAATATGCTTGCAAAATTTCTCTGGGTGAGTTTTCAGTCTTTTGAATTTTTCATACCAGAACAAAATGAAAGATTGCCTCCTTGATTTTTCCTCCATTATGCGTCCCCATCTTATGTACTACAGGAACATACAATACTTCAAATAGCAGCAATACATTGTAAACAAAATGTAGAACATTTTTCATAGAACACCCAAGCCGTGTGAAGTTAAAAGACTGGGTAGCAGGAATCTTTGCCCTGCAGATTATGTTGTTCAATTATAATGAATTCATACATTTGAAGTTGCCTTAGGGCCTCTCATTAGACTTAGGGGTGTTTATTACAGGAAATATTGCTTGTATCATTTAAGAAGCAAGAAGGCTGGATGATTTGATTAGAAATGTTGACAGTTGAGGTGTGTAAAAAATATGTCATTCACCCACGTTTTCCCCCCACTTTAATATTAGGATCCTTCATTTTTTATGAATTCTTTAACCCGTTCCTCCCTTCCCGGCACAGCCCGTGCCTGGGATCACCAATCCTTCCCCAGGAGCTGCCGGTGTGACTCTGGCCAACGTTTTCCACCTGGAAACAGGAGGAGGATGCAGCCCCTTCCATCGTCCTCCCGAGCCCCAGCAGGGTGCAGGACACGACCCTTCCCCACGGCACGGAGCCGGATCTCGCACACTTCAGCTGGAACTCCTCGGGGAATTGAACCGGGTTGTTTCCCTCCACGTTGAACAGCAAAGCCTGAGAAAGAGTTGGGCAGCTTTTGGGCCAAATTAAACGAGCCCCATGGGAATAATTGGAATTAGAGCAGTCAGGAGCGCTGACAAAGTTCAAGGGGTTGATCAGAAAGCTAGGGGAAAAAATAAATAAAAATCATTGTTTGCTCAGGCCTTCATTACTTCTTTTGGTCACAAATGTAGGAAAATGCTCATTCTCTTGAAGGGGAACATACAACATTTTTATTTCATGTACTGTGCAAACTGACCTCCGAATATGCTTTAAATTACGTGTAATTCAGAGAAAAACAGTTATGTTTTGCACAAGTTCTTGTAACACCCACTAGTCTGAGTATCAACATCCCTAAACCTGGTATTAGCAATAATTCTTACAACAGCCGGAATTCACTGAGTGGTTACTGCTATTTTAGCAACTTCCATTATTTTGTTAATTTAGACTAGTAGTTATTATATTACAGTATATGTAGCATACTACATATAACTAGTAGTTATTATTTTATTAATTTAGACTAATTTAGGCCCTGAAAATAAGAGCATATTAAGTGTGCATACAAAATAATGCACCAAAAAGCATCAAGTAATTATAACAACTAATAACACAGGTTAAAAAACTCAACTTCTGGGTCTACCTTTATTTACCTATGTATATGAGCTATGACTATATATACATATTATTACATTTATTGATAAATATTATATATTTATTATCTGTAGTTTGCCAAGTTCAAATTTGGCTTCCATTTTCCACATTAAGTTTAGCCAGAGAAATTGGAATTAAAGACACCTTTACTTTGAGAAATTTAAATAACTTATAATGTGCATTTGAAGAGCAAATGAAGCTCTTATAGATCCTCCTGACTTTGGATTTAATCACAGCACAATTTAAAAGGAATAATAATTTAAAAAAGTTACCAATAGTGATGCATTTGCACTTTTATATTGTATTTATATGTATTTAAATGGCTCAGAAATGACTGCAGTGGTAGAGATGTTCTTGTTAACAGAGAGCCAAAGATACATCAGTGGTGTTGAAAGTTAATTAGGCTAAAATATGTGATGTATAATAATAATAAACTTGGAAAAATTTCTGCCATGACCAGTAACTGCTTTTCTCCTCCAAGGACCTGGTATTTGCTATTTCATCCTGCCTGCAAAATGGCACAGAATGGTGGTAGTTTGCAGCCAAATTTCATTTTCCTACCAGAAGTCAACACAAACTAGACTTAAAAACTCATTTTGAGTGATTTGCATTTTTGCTGTTTAGTTTTTAGGTGCTCACTAGACACCCATACAAATGACTCCCATTGCAATAGATGTGCTTTTAATAGATATTTATATTTTTTAACTGCATTTATACCCTTAGCATCCATCATCCTAATAAAATTTAATCGCTTCTCTAAATGCCTGAGACCAAATTTCAATTTTTGATGATTATTTTATATTCAGGTGTAGAACAGGGTCAGCAATTTGATTCCAAAGGGCAGGTCAGATGTGTTTAGCACTCGCACCCTCTGCATAAAGAGACCCCCTTCTCTCCCACAGGTCCAACGAGCCCTTCCCAAGTTGCTAATCTGCATTTAAAGACCCTTCCACCTCTTCGACCACTTCACTAAATACTTTAAGGTGTTAAAACCACAAGCTGCCTCCTATCTTCCAATATCTATGGAACAAACAGTGCCGTTCTTAACTTAGGAGCGACAAACACCAGAAAACCTCCACAATTTGGCTTCCATATCTCTGAATTGGTATTTCAGTGACAGATGTTTGTTGCGGCAAAAACCTCTGTCAGAACAAAATTAGGTGATCTATCATTTTAAGATATGGTCTTCATATACTGTTTACTCGAAGATATCACTTGCCTCAAGCCAATTTTGACCAAGAACATTTTGTGATATGGAAGTGATTTGTATATCATCATTTTTGTGATAAATGTAGCTCTTGAACACAAAATAACCCACTATTCCACAGTATTACAGTTAAAACTCCTTCCCCAGTAAATCTGTACTACTGCTTTTATTACTACAAAGATACTGTATCTCGACTCCAATGCATTTCCCATTTTTATTCACGGAATAGGGTTGCCTGGTTTTACATCCTGGCCCCCCGTTTCCCACCAGAGATGCCCCTCTGGTTTTGGGGGGCGCAGGAGGAGAAGAGCACCCATCACAACACCTGCTTTGGGTTTTTTTCAGCAAAGGGGGGGAGGGAAACACAAAGTGATGATGCAAAATGTCTTCCAAAACTGCCCTGGTTGTTCATGCACATCCAAAATTAACCATTTAATTCCTCTAACACTATTTCAGCTGTGTCACCCCTTCTCCAAGAGTACAGAGCCTTCTAATCCATGGAGGATTGGAATAAATCAGCAGCCTCCACCTCACCCCCTCATCTCCAGAAAGGGAAGAAGGGGCTGTAAAACCACCACGAAGGGCTGAGAACCACCAGTTGGACAAATCACAGGTGGAGGTGGATGAGACAGAAGAAGGACATTCCAAGGGTGTGAGTAAACATCACTTCATGGAGTCATAGGATATCCTGAGCTGGAAGAACCCACAGGGACCATCGAGTACAACTCCTGCCTTGCCCAGGACACCCCAACAATCCTCCCTGTCCCTCAGAGTGCTGTCCAAAGGCTCCTGGAGCTCTGTCAGCCTTGGGGCCGTGCCCACTGCCCTGGGGAGCCTGGTCAGTGCCCAGCTCTGGGGGAAGGACCTTCTCCTGAGATCCAACCTGAACCCACCTGGGCAAACCATCTTAA
Source organism: Grallaria varia (assembly GCA_013396735.1). Taxonomy (NCBI): domain Eukaryota; kingdom Metazoa; phylum Chordata; class Aves; order Passeriformes; family Formicariidae; genus Grallaria; species Grallaria varia. The sequence goes on along the minus strand of VWZG01021049.1, from coordinate 551,374 downwards.
ATGGTGAAGTTGAGGAGCTCCCACCACCTCTGCAGAATCTCACACCATTTCAGGTGCACCTGCAAGTAATGAGCTCGAGCCATTACTAGCCTTGGGTTAATGTAAGGCAAAAGGCCTGGCCATAAGAGGCTCAAGTTTTAAGCCCTTCTGAAAGGAACAGCTCACATGACAATAATGGGATCCAGTGGACAAGCCACAGCGGACAGTGTGAGGACACTTGTCCCAGCAGGTTCAGCAGCACCACTCTGTGTGGACACTGGTCCCACTGGGTTCACAGTCAGCCTGGCCAGGGCTCATGGCTGAAGGGAACTCCTCAAGAGATGACCTGACTCCCTGCTGGCTCCATCCTGGGAAAAGGAGGCGACTGAGCTTTGTTTGCTGTAAACCAAATGCAATTTTCTCCAGATAAACAGTGCTAAGTCATTTCAGTGTGTCCATTTGCACCCTGAGTAAAAATGGTCTAATAAGTTCCAAAATGCAGGCAGAGAAAAGCACTGGCACTTGCCAACGGATTCACAGGTGTGCCCTGCGGGTCCGGAATGCTCTGCAGGGATGCAGATGTTGGGGCTCTTCCATCATGCACAGTGAAAGGTATCAAGGTACTTCCACACCTGAAGGGACTAAATTGAGCCCAGAAGTAGGAGGGCTTTATTGCTTTCCAGATGCCTCAAACTTCACCACTCCACAGCTTGTCTTCCTGCCTTTCCTCTAGGAAAGCATTTCCTACAGCATATGGCAACAGATTCATGGAATGTTTGGGTTGGAAAGGACCTTAAAGATCATCTTGATCCAACCCCCTGCCATGGGCAGGGACACCTCCCACTAGACCAGATCTAGACCACTGAAGCTTTCTTTGAGAGCCACCAAGTTGTCCCTGGCCCCACGTGAGGAGACCTGCCTCAGCCCCTCAGCCAAGCCCCACAGAAACACCTCGAGATATCAGTTCCCTTCCTTTAGAACTGAAAAAGTAGAACAGTTCCTCATTAAAGTGCAGGACCAACCAACAGCAGTAGGAATTCCTCAACATCAGGCATGGAACAACACAATGTCAACCCATGGGAGTCAGCTGGAGTTTGTGCTCTCCTGCTCAGCTCCGTGTGCTCACACACTCATCCTGGAATACCCTCTGGAATGACGCTCAGCGACACACCTTCTGCTCTCTGCTGTGCCCATCAGCTGCCAGACTGGAGGAATCCAGCACCAGGAACTGCCACGCACTGACTCTGGAATAAAAACAGTCCTGGGAGAAAGATGAGCTCATCTTGCTACAGGGGCGGGAGAACAGACTGGGAAGCCAAAACTTGTACTGGGGACAATGTGAAATAATCTTATGTCAGGCTCACAACACTGGGAAGCAGCACCAGAGAGCTTCAACACGAACATAAAATGAATTTAAAAGGACCACGAGCACTGTGGCCTTTTCTCCTGGGATTTAAAAGAGCACATCCAGGGGTGCAGTCACACCCAGGGCACTGCAGCATACACAGCTGACTGAAAAAGCTGCTCTCCAACAGGTGAGGAGAATTTCACCACACACTGTCAACAGTTTGCAACCAAAATATCTTTTAATCTGGAATTGTGTGTACAGAACTGAGCCTGGTCCTGGCTTTCATGGACTGTCCTGGCTGGGAATATCAAGCATTTCCTTTGACAAAACTAAAGGCAAGTCCTGTTCTTCCTGGTTCCTGTCACATCTCCCCTGCTCTGTCCCATCCTGCGGCTGGGCTCAGGCACTGCTGGGAATGCAGCAAAGGAGCTGAGCAGGCAAAACTGCTCTTCCCAAAAAGATGGGATTAGCAGGGGGAAACACACGAGACCTTCCTGAGAGGCACTGCTCACCACCAGCAACAAAAAACTGCAGAAAACTCAGCCCAAGTGATCAAAATCTGATTTTAGCATGAATTCCAGCACACAGACACAAGGCTGACCCTGCCTCTATCCAAGAGCAGAAGTCCAAGCACTCAGAATGCTTCATATGAAAAAAAAAGTTAATTATTTACAGTTTGGGGGTAAATTGGCATTACAAGAGTGTATAAACAAGCAGAGTCTTCCCCCCTGCAGGATTAGCAAACACACCGGGCAGGAGGATACATTTGACAGCACAATTTCCAGACTGCTGCTGCCATGTGATCCAATTTCCCTTCGTTTTCAAAGTTTGCAGAAAAACGTGTACATCACATCCTCTCATCTTTTCACTGGCTCAGATCAATATGTGCAAGCCCTCACAAAAGGGAAATTCTCCTCTGCAGCTGCTTCGTGGCTTAAATGGGGAAAAATCACAGGAAAATCTGCCCTGATGTGCAAAAATGACAAATTTCCAAGTAAATATCAAGTGTGTTAAAGGCACGAAAAGAAACCTGAACCTTTCAACAGAGAAAAAGGTTGGAATTTTAACTTCTCGGGGAGTTTTGCCCATGATTAGTTTGCATCTGTCACAACTGTCGAAACCAACCATTATTTCTATTTGTTTTTACATCAAAAAAACCAACCAAGACACCATGATTTGGCCTAGAGCAACGTAACCACTGAGAGAGTTTTTTTTGCCAGGGTTCAATTTGCATGATAAACTGTTGTTAACAGATACCATCTGTTTTTAAATTTAGTAAAAGGGCCCATATTATACAGCTCATTACAAATATTACTAACTCTTAGACAACGACTCTTGTAAAGTGTGTGCTGGAGCTAATGAAGTAGAAAGCTTAAACAACAAATCATTTACAAGTTTTTTGTACAGTATTTCTAATGGAGGGAGTTGATAATCAAAGGAAAATGTAATCACTTATGTTAAGCAATCCATGGACTTAGTCAGTGTAGCACAAACAGCCATTATGCAAAATTATGACATTAAAGGGAAAAAGACTATTGCAGACTTTGCATTTTACAGTGGCTGCTACACAGACTAATAACCTGGAGAGAATTAAACAGGTGAGGCTCCCTCGCTTCCAAAATAGCATTTTTCCATCAAATATCACCAAGATATTCCACCTGGCCTGAGATTTGCTGCCCTGAATTAGACCTGACACCAGTAACAAAGGGGATTCTGTAATGGACATGGGCTCTCACAATACAGTGCATTAATGGGCATCATGGTGAACATAATCTGTCAGGAACAGTCACAATAAAGATGTTCTCCTGATTAATGTTCCACTAGGCCTGTGGTTAATAATTTATATAATTTGTATTAACTTTCAAATTGCCATCACTGTGGTGGACAAGATAAAACACACAAACAATTCAATCTAATAATTTTGCCCAGGAAAACATTTTCCGTGGCAATTAAAACTGGTGGGTTCTACAGGAGTAATTGTTCAGGATTTACAGAGATGAATTATGGCAAAGCAAAACTGAACAACGTAATAAGAAAATACTTCTAAGAGGTCATAAATACTTTATAAATTACATTAATATTGGTGTGTGGTATTACTGCATTTATATTCTTGCAAACTGTGTTTTTAAATATTACTCCCGTAACAATGTATGCTTCTATAAAAATTAACAAACTTTTAAAATCGTGACAGTCTGCCTTATAAAAGTGTCTCCATTAATTCCTCTGTACTTTGAACATAGAAATAGTAACATTACAGTACTAAAAAATGGTCATTCCGCATTCATTCTCCTAATCCCTGTTTTCACACACGGAATTCAGCACATGGCACAGTGAGGATGTGGGTATTGGTCAAGAATATCCTATGCTACCCTATCAGGATGATTAATGAAGGCACCTTTTTCACAGAATGTCAGACTCTGCCTTTTTAACAACTGACCTTTCATAGAATACTACTGAACTCATAATTCCACTTTTGTTCAGTTTCTTATTAGTGGAGTTAAAATTAATACTTATGGGAATGATGGCTAAGGTGATGCACAGTAAATCTTAGAGCACATCAACCTTCCGCACCAACTACCCAAGGAATAGCACCTGCATTTGTCTAGTTCAATAGCATAAGTATTCTACTAAAACTCTGTGTCCTTTTAAAAGACAAATTAGGTCAATATTCAACCCTCTTTCAAGCACCAAGCTGTACATATGGAGAGAGACCTGCAAAGTTCAGATATCCCTGTGAAATAGTTAATACTGTACACGGAGGGGGGTTTCATCCTGCTGTGCTGCTGCAAACTTCCAAGATGACATGGACACTTCTGGGAGATGTTCTGGCCACCCACCCAGCCAGACTGGTAGCCACAGCCACTCATTCCCCACATCCACCTCCATGCCCTGAAAGACACGTCTTCCAGCTGGGAGTAGCAGCCCCGTGCTGTGCCACCACCTGGACTGGGAAGAAATTGCTGATGCCAGGAGGATCACCCTGCTCTTCAAACCACCACCCTGAAGAGGTGAACAGAGGACCCAGGGAGGTGTTAACCTGCTGTTCTCAAGGAAGGGAATCGTGGTGGAACACCACATTAACTGGTAATTTACCAACACCCCAGAACACCAAAAAATGAATGCTGAATGGGCAAACTCCCAGATGCCACATGAGCATGGCACAACTGAGTCGTTTGGTGACATGTCACCCCTGCAGAGGTCACAACAGGACTCTGCAGATGCCCCTTCTCCCAGGGTTCCCATCACTTGCCACCCACCCTTCCTGGCTCCATCACGAACAGCTCCACGAGCCAGAGCTGGTTGCAACTCACCACACAGATCACTACTGTCCCCTGCTCTGTCTCTTCAGTGTCCCACACACCAATGCTGTCCCTGCTCTGTCTCTTCAGTGTCCCACACACCACCGCTGTCCCTGCTCTGTCCCTTCAGCGTCCCACCACTTCTCTCCATGGAAATCAAAGCCTTGCTGCAGGTCCCCGCAGTCTCCTCCATGCTGATGAAGACAACAGAGATTGATGAAGGCTGAGCACAGACATCTCCAGCTTATCACTGTGGGGACACCTACGAGGACAGAGAAGCTCCAATGACTCTGGAGATCCCACACAGACCAGAACAGGTCCTATCTGGGGCACCACAGCAGTGCCAGCTGGAGCAGGACTGTCCTGCCCAGGAAGAATAGGATGAAGCAGCTCCATTTCCAAGGGCTCACGAGCCATTCCTGCCCCACGCTCTGCTCCCTGGCACTGCCAAGCCACAGGGGCTGCTGAGAGGTGACTGACACAGTTCTGAACCCCAAGAGGGTCAGTTTAGGCGGGATATTGGGAAGGAATCCTTCTCTGAGAGGCTGGGTAGGCCCTGGCACAGGGTGGGCAGAGAAGCTGTGGCTGCCCCTGGATCCCTGGAAGTGTCCAAGGCCAGGTTGGACAGGGCCTGGAGCAACCTGGGCTGGTGGAAGGTGTCCCTGCCCATGGCAGGGGGCGCATGAGATGATCTTTAAGGTTCCTTACAACCCAAACCAGACTGGAATTCTGATTCTAAGATGCCTGAGCAAAAGCAGCTCAAACAAAACATGTTTAGTTACAGGAGAAGAACATTAAAAAAGCCCATGAGATTAAATCTTCAGTAAGGACATTCATTAACACAACGGGCTGTATTTTTATATCTTTTTAAAACACTGCCATCAAGTCTTTTTCTCAGCTTTACACATTAACATTCCTAAACCCTGAAACCAGAAGCTCCAGACAGTTTTCCATCCTTGAAGGTATTTTAAGACGATAAAGACGCAAAACATTTTATTGGTACATGAAGACCAAGATCCACGCTCCAGCTGATGTCAGGCACTTCAGACCTCACACAACTGGCAGCAGTTCTGCTGTAAAACACACAATAACACCAGCAAACTGCAGCTTAATTTTTCTCCACGCGTTCATTCGCATTCATGTGGATTCCATTCACATCCATTCTGAGCGAAGGCAGCTGCATTATGGCCAAATATTGTATCTTGCAAACAGAACAGCATTTGCTGCTTCAGCCCTTGCAAACCAAAGAGGGTGAAACCCTAAATGAGGTTTTCCAGAACAAAGACAGAGGACATTGGGATGAATTTCAACCTCTCCCTGGAGCTCTGTACTTTCTGTAAGGTCAACTGTGCTGTGGTTTAGCTGTGCCATAACTGGAGACCTGAAACCTGTTCCACAGCTGGAGACCTCCAGCCACACACTGCACTGGTATCTACAGTTTGAAAAAGAAAACCCACAAAAAAAAACCTTTTTTTTTTTTTTTTTCTGGAATCAGTTTTACTCCCACACCAGAAGAAAAAAACCAAACGTTTCCTTGCTCTTTCAGGTAGGGGAAGGATGGATGTTTTCCCTACACAACATAAAACATTTTACAACTTTATCATGGCTGGGACACTCAGAAGTTCCAAAAGGATCACCTCCGAAAATTAAGAAAACTGTACTGAAATACTGAGTCATGTTCACTCAAGATGGGAAGTCACGACTCAACAGGACTCCCAGTTTGGAAGTGCTGGATGAATAAAAAGGGATTTCCCAATTCACATTCACAGATGCGCCTCCTGCAGCCCAAAACAAAGCAGATCTTCCAATTCTGCAGGTGCTGCTCTGACAGAGCCTGCAACTGTGTGGGAGTGAGTTCCCTCGGTCATAAACTATCCTAATTACTAGGGAATTTTGATAACAAAGTGATAGAGCTGAAAGACAAGCATGGAGTGAAGATGAAGTTACAATGTGAACTGAGACAAAACAAGAGGTGATACAAAGAAGTGGTAGAATTGGTAGGATTTAGTTCATTATTTCAGCTGTGCTACTATTCAATAAATTAGTAAGTGCTCATTCTGATGGTTCTTCTAAAGATTTCAATAAAACTAAGAATAAAGACACAGCAAGCTTTTGGAATGAATATCAGTAAGCAGAAGGATATAATTCATAAATCCCTTCAGTGAGGCAAAGGCCAAACCCAACCCAAAGCAGCCCTTTGCTGCCACTCACATACAAGCTGCAAGACATCCAACAACAGCCACCACCACGAAACTTCTAGTCCTAAAAATCATTACAAGTGACTGTTGAGGTGACGCGGCTTTCAAAGTGCACATTTTTACTTGTCCATGCACTTTTGTAGCCCATAAAGAATTCAATATTCCCAATGCACATCAGAGGGAAGCTCAGAGTGTGCACAGCACTATCAGCAAGTACAAAGTGTTACCAAGAATGTGTATTTTTGTTTCCCTTCAGCTTCACTGTACCTGGAGGTTGTTCTTTGGCCATTTGGCATCTTTTTACTGTGATTTATCCTTGCTTCAGACAAAAGGTTCTTTGTTCATTTCCAAAGTACCTGCACGCCCTGGATATTGTACCTACCACGGGTGGCTTTTTGTTCCTGCCTGCTTTTGTTGTTGCTGTGAGTTCTCTGAGAAGGAGTTTCAAGACGTATTTCCCAGAAGGGACAGGAAGGGAGACACGCCACTGCAGCTCTGAGGATATCCTCTGTTTCACACTGACACATAAATCTTAAAGCCCAGAGGACATCTGCATAAATGAGGAGCATCTGGACAACCCCAGAGCCACAAGCAATCCTGCCCAGCACGCAGAGAACTCCTGACCTGCTGAGAGCTGATCCCCACCGAGACCAACAGACATGCCAGCTAACACCACAGCGAGGGGAACGACACCTGGTTTAACACACAAGTGCACAGAAAAACCTCAAAAAACGTGCAAGAATACAACAGGGCCCCTCAGAAGGAGCACATCCACCTTGGTTCGTCTTCCCTGCCACCATCGGCAGGAGAAATTAAAGAAAATTGCTGTGCCAAAGAATTCAAGTAGAGGTGGAGAGAGCTAAGAGAGTCCAAGGTGCAACTCCAAGCCTAGGTCAGTGTGGACTTTGGAATTTCAGAGGTATCAACACAAGACATTTTCTATATTCTCCAGGTGTCCATGCCAGCATCTAAAATTAGAATAAACTCTTTGCAGAGGTGAAGAACATTCATGAGCTGTGAAGAATGACTGCTTCCAAATTATTGAGGTATTACAGCTCAAATTGTCTTAATACAAGCTGATTTATATTTATGGCCAAGTTTCATACAGTGTTTAAACTTTCAACAACTCCTTCCTCAAGTTAGAGCATTGAACTTGAAGAGTTTAAAAAATAAGGCAGGAAATATTCCCCATCCTCCTTTGCCATTATATCCAGGAATCTACACACCAGGATGTTCAGGGCTGTTATCCAGCTAAAAGATGCATTTGGGTCGCACAGTTGTATTTTATATCATAAAACAGATAATCAGAATACAATCAGGGAATCACAGAATTGTAAAGGTTGGAAAAGGCCATGAAGATCATCAACTCCAACCACCAACCAGCACCACATCATGTTCAGCACCCACCCATGTCCACAAGTGCCACATCCAACACGGCTCTTGAACACTTCCAAGGATGGTGAGTCCCTAATCTCATAAAGCATCACAGGAGCTCTGGTCTAGTGAAAACAGCCATCAAAAACTTGGTTTTTCATACACTAACAAATGCAGCTTCTCTCTGATGGCCATGAGAACTCCCAGGGAGCTTTATATGTTTGGCACAGACTGATCCATGCAGGAACCACCACTTTTTCAGGGATGCTTGTCCTCCTGGGCAGCAACCTGTGCTATAACCCCGATTTCATTCCTGGGAACAATTTAGACACTTCCTACTGAAGCAGGAAGGACTGCAAGACCATCTCTCTTACAAGGAACTTTCAAGGCTTCAGTGACTTCAATGTCAAAACTAAAAAACCTTGGAATATCAGGTTATTGCCCGGGCTCTGTGAGAAAAACAATCTGGATTCTAAATTTCTACGAAGTAGGCAGCCTACCAGCGGGGTCCTGCATTGTGCTGAGAAACATATACAGTGGATGTCCAAGAGTGTGGAAAAAACCAAGTATTTTTGAGCATTTTCCTTCATTTTTGGAGAGGCTTTCCATCAGGAGTAGAAAGCAGTGAGGCTTTTTGCAGCTCAAACTCTGTAAGCAACCACTGGACACCATTCCTGAGCACAGGAGCACCCTTGGCAGTGTCTGCCCAGCATCTCCAGGGTAAGATCGGAGCGTGTGTGTGTATTTTAAATGAGCACCTGCATCCCAGCACCTACGAAACAATAAACTCCCCCCTCTCCTGGGCTGTGTGACACTGATGGAGCATTGCCAGGAGCAGGATGCACAGAGAGACTGTTCATCATCATCATCTCAACACAAGCAAAATCCAACTGTGGACTGACAAAACCAAGGGGATGTGCATCAATAAAGCAGAGGAAAAACAAATGACAGGAAAACAACGACTAAAGGGAACCGAAAGGACAAAGTTTCTCACTTAATCTCATTATTTCTCCCTCTGAACTAGCCCAGGCAGAAGAAAAGTCCTCTGCAGAATTCCTGTTGCACACCAGACAATCCGGACATCATCCCAAAAATCTGTATTATGATAATAATAATAGGAAAATAAAATACAATTTAAAAATCTCTTAGTACAAATAACAATTTGCGTATTAGCAGCCTACAACAGTGAGCCTCTCAAAGGTCAAAATTAATTAAAGAAATTGATAGCTGCTCAAGATCTAATTTGATTAGCTGATCACAACATTTATGTAGAAACTAAGAAGTCATCAAAAAGTTTTTATCACCAGCAAGTGCTCACTTTAATAAAGCGACAAGGCAATTATGAGTATTTTTCACTTCAAGGATTTATGTGCACTAAACAGTCTTAAATTCCTCAAAAGGCAAGAGGAACTTGTTTCTGCTTAACCAGAATTCAGGAGAACCAGCAAGGATGGGCTGTTGAAGTTGATCTACAAGATATCCATCCTTGGAATCATTTCATCCTTGAAGGAAAAAGTGTTTTAAGGAATTTGAAAGTTCAATTTAAGTAAGGCAACTACTGATATCACCAATGAAACTATCCTGATACTGAAGTGATAGAACAGTTCCCACTTTTCCACGCAAACAGATAACAACTCTCCATCCCAGGGAGAGGCATCTCATCACACCAGGAGATGTGATCAGAACTTGAACATTCTGATGCAAAATGAGAGTGAGATGAGATGTGCTATGGAAACCACTACTAAATGTTTAATATGATCAGCAATTCACAATTATTTCTTAAGTGTCTTTTTCCCCGATAACTTTTTCCACTGCATGATCTTGGGGAGAAGATAATAGGAGATGCTGCTTTTGAATAAGTTATACATTCCCCTTGCTTTACTTGAACCTCACAATGCCACCATTATTAATATTTTCCCTCCACAAAACAGCACTAGCCTTCCAAAGAAAAAGTCCTTGACCAAAATACCAGAGGATATTAAACTGAGAAGTGATCTACTGATGCAAATCATTAAATCTATTTGCATTTGCTTACTGAACCCTAACAGAGAAATTAAACTACATAGTGTGGGAAAAGAGCTGGTTTTGCATGGTTAAAAGGAGACATCTTGGAAGATCCGAGCTCTATGTCATTAATTTTCCTTCTTCCCCTCATTAACAAGTAAAATGTTTTCACTGCTTGAAAAGTTTTAATAAATAGGAAAAAGCAGGGCAGCTGACATAAGTTTTTAATGTAATATACAAGAGCTTTTAATATTTTTACATATATTAATGTAAAAGCTAAAAATAAATGTTAAAAGGTTACATTTGTGAAGAAAGAAAAATGGCATTTACAGTTTCAGGGTAAGGTTTTAGAATTTAACTCCTTCTCTCCTGGCATGGGGTTCTGAGGAGCGTTTGCCATTTCCCTGAAAATCCCTGGAATTGCTGAGCTGAGCCACTGCAGCAGTGCCTGGGGGCTGAGGACACACATCCCCTCCCAGCTCTGCCTCCAGGATGATTTACTGGGCTTTGTCCTACCAAGTCTTAAATTCTTTTTATAGAAGGAATTAAGGGAGGCATTTGAGAGCAGCTATAATTAGCACAAGCACTGGCAGTGTGTGATCCCTGAGTTTCACTGAAACGCAGGAACCAAAGAGGCCAACGAAGACCAGGAACTGCAGCTGCCAATTGCAGCTGGAGCTGGGAAAAGCCACCCAGTACCCTGGGATGCAGCACAAGGAGAGGGACCAGCAGGTCCAGGGAGGGGACTCTGCCCCTCTGCTCTGCCCTTGAGAGACCCCACCTGCAAAAGTGTCCAGCTCTGGGGTCCAGCACCAGAAGGACATAGAGCTGCGGGAGCGAGTCCAAAGAAGAGCCATGAAGATGCTCCAAAAGCTGGAGCCCCCTCTGCTCTGGGACAGGCTGGGAGAGCTGGAGGGGTTCACCTGGAGAAGAGAGTCCAGGGAGACCTGAGAGTCCCTTCCAGTGCTTAAAGGGGCTCCAGGAGAGCTGGAGAGGGACTGGGGACAAGGCATGGAGGGACAGGACACAGGGAATGGCTTCCCACTACCAGAGGGCAGGGAGAGATGGGATTTTGGGAAGGAATCCTTCCCTGGGAGGGTGGGCAGAGAAGCTGTGATTGCCCCTGGATCCCTGGCAGTGTCCAAGGCCAGGCTGGACAGGGCTTGGAGCAACCTGGGCTGGTGGAAGGTGTCCCTGCCCATGGCAGGGGGTGGCACGGGGTGGGATGGGATGTTTTTATGGTCCCTTCCAACCCAGACCATCCCATGACTTTACAAAGCCCTGCAATTCCAGCACTCCTGTGTTTTCCTCTGACCTCAGCATTGCCCAGCCAAGGCTCTCCAGGCTGCCATTACAGACACATGGCAGCAAAACACTCGCAGTAATTCAATTCTCTTCCTCAAGAAGAGCTGCAAGAAGGTTCCTGTTGATCCAGGTGGGTGTCTGGGCTCACACCCCACTGTCTGATCCCAAAACACTTTCTGTGGCTTTAAATTATCCTCAGCATTATCTATATATTCAAAATTTTTTTTGAAGACCACAAAAGCCTGGAAAAAACCCAAGGTGAAGAGTTGCAATATTTAGGAATACCCCCTAATTCTGGGACATAATCCATGTCATTCTGCTGCCCATTTTCCCATCCTTATAGCAAGGATTTGCAATGGAAAAATGCTCCACTGCATTAATCTACCTCTGGCACGAGAAGTGGAAAGGTTCCACTCACAGTCTGAATTACAGAAGAGTTAGTAAAGATACACCAGGCACAGTATTTGTGGCACAGAATAGGGCAGGGCATCAGGAAAGGATTTATTTTCTGAATAATTTCTTGAAGAGCTGATGCTGCATAGACAAATTCTCACACTCCTCTTTGGTGAAGTCATTTTTCAGCACTATTACAGCTCTACATCTTCTGCACCAGAAAAAAAAGTCATATTTGTGGTATTTTCAAGTGGGTGTCTGCACAAGTTATATTGTCTAATACAGCATGTTGTTATTTTTGCCATTTTAAAATATCAGCACTGTAAAATGTGATCACTGGGTTGTTATAACTTGTCTTGGCCAACCATCAAGGGTTCCAAACACACACCAGTGGAGCAGCAAAGCTTTGTGTTCTCCTGCCCACTGGAAAGGGCTTTCAGTGTTGTGACACAGCACCGTCCACACCAACATTCCGGGTTTGAAGCATCAGACTGGTGACATGGATAACTGGTCAGCAGAAATCAGGGGACGGTTTGGGTTGGAAGGGACCCCAAAGCCCACCCAGTGCCATCCCCTGCCATGGGCAGGGACACCTTCCACCAGCCCAGGTTGCTCCAAGCCATGCCCAACCTGGCCTTGGACACTTCCAGGGATCCAGGGGCAGCCACAGTTTCTCTGCCCACCCTGTGCCAGGGCCTGCCCACCCTCCCAGCCAGCAATTCCTTCCCAATATCCCATCCACCCCTGCCCTCTGGCAGTGGGAAGCCATTCCCTGGGTCCTGACCCTCCAGGCCCTTGAAAATAGTCCCTCTCCATCTTTCCTGTTGGCTCCTTCAGGCACTAAAAGACCACA
>VWZG01021049.1:512390-538609 GCA_013396735.1 Grallaria varia | reverse complement strand
TTTTTTTTTTTTCTTACATAGAACCCTCAAAGGCTTCTCTTCTGTCAAGATTTCAGGACAAAACCACAACTGAAGACTTGCAAAGCCCAATCCTACTGGAATGTTGCAATGGTGCCTGTGACAGAGACCAGGAATGCAGCAGCGCTGTCAGGAGGAACATCACAGCTCAAGTCTAGTACTGATTACGGTGGAATTGCTTAAGATTCACTTCAGTTTAAGTGAGAGGGAATTTGGGTTTTGCTAATCATGCAGAATTCAACCCTCCATCTACCCTGACAGCAAAACTCCTGCAAACCATCTCTAAAATCACGTGAAGCCACGTATTTGACCTGTACCAGGTAAAAGGTTTTGACAAAGTCTGAACTCTACAAACACGCAGGAAATTAATTTGTTTAAGTTTTCAAAACACCATTTTCAATAAAAAGTTTCCTTGGCTTGATGCAGCATAAACAATCTGTAGCATCTCCACAAGAAACTATGAAAACCCCTAGCCCAGCTTATTTTTAATAAAAGGAGGACTATGCTATATAATAACTCTTCCTGCCACATCCACTGAATCTGCTGAAATAAAGATTGATGCCTGGATATTTGTAGAGACTTCTACCAGAGAAGGTAATATTTCTTTTTTCCTTTCTTTCCTTTCTTTTAAAATATATTTTCCTGTTATTTTGAAGTAACTTGAAGTAACAAGCATCATCTCCCTATTACCCAGCAATCTGCATGTTTTGTTTCCAAGACAAGTGGCAGAAAACTCGATGAGATTTGCGAGAGCTTCATGCCACAAGTTAAAAGATATTTGGAAGTAAAAGGTTTTGAAAGAGAAACACGTTCAGGACTGACCTTCTTCTGGTGACTGTTCCACACAGGAACCTGAATCAGGCTTTCACTTCTCTCACTGATACAAAAACCAACGTTGTTGGGGTTGCGAGGGGTTAAAAGGCAAGAGACATCCAAAACCCTGTGTGGATTTTGCCCAACATGTTGAACAGTATCACCCAGAACCAGGTGCCCTCCAAGGCAGCTCTTTGAAGCTTTTCTGAGCAAGGTATCACAGGAGTGAAGAACACGGGGAGTGGTCCAAGTCCTTCAGATCCCAGCAACCAAAGGACTCCCAGCTGGAGCTCTGGGGCCCTCAACACAAGGACACTGAGCTGTTGGGACCATTCTGGGATTCCACGACTCCCATCACACACAGCCCGTTCCTCAAACCTCATCTGCGTTAATTAACACCAATAAAAGAACCATCTAATGAACCATTTCCCAGCCACTGTAAACAGTAATTAAACACCTTAAACTATAAATAAAGGAAAGTTCCCTGCAAAGCATACTTTGATCATCGGTAAGTGCTGTCAGCTCAGATGATTATGGCATTTACAAGAGTTAAGTGCTCTGCTGTGCTCGCAGGAAAGTGGTGCAGCTGAACTTGTCCAGAGTCATTGGGGTTCTAACACAGGATCCTCCTCCCTCCTCCCCTGCATTACACCCAGGAATCTCCACACCAGGATGGTCGGGGCTGTTATCCTGCTAAAAGTTGTATTTTGGTAGCACAGTTGCATTTTATATCATAAAACAGATAATCAGAATACAATCACAGAATCATGGAATCATCAAGGTTGGAAGAGAGCTTTAAGATCTTCAAATCCAATCATCAACCAGCACCACCCTGTTCTCCACTAAACCATGTCCTCAAGCTTGAACATTTCCAGGGATGGGACTCCAAACCTCCCTGGACAGTCCCTTCCAACGATGTACAACCCTTTCCATGATATTTTCCCCCCTAGTATCCCACCTGCCCCTCCCCTGGCCCAGCCCAGGCTGTTCCCTCTCCTCCTGTCCCTGTTCCCTGGGAGCAGAGCCCAATCCTACTCTGGATCCATCAGGCAGTTGCAGAGCCAGAAGGTCCCCCCTGAGCCTCCTTTTCTCCAGGCTGAGCCCCCCCAGGTCCCTCAGCTGCTCCTGCTGCTCCAGCCCTTTCCCAGCTCCCTTCCCGTCCCTGGACATCCTTTCCTTTCTTTCTCTGCTCCCACTCTACACTCAGACCTCACCCAAAACCATGAACATCTTTACTCCAGGCGTGTCTGTCTCACTCAGGTCTCATTCTATACCATTTGTAATAGAAAATCTCTGCTGTTACACAGTAATTTTAAGGAACAGCTGAATGGGGAGGAGCGGAGCCTCTTCAAAGCCACATTGCCAATAATCCTCCCTTCACATAAGTCACATCAGATGTTCATGGTAAAGCAGAAATGTATTCAAAGCAGCAGAGCAGTTGCATACCTGCCTCCTTCAGAGGGTTTTTAGTGTGCCCCTGAGCTCCACTAACTTTCTTAGCCTTGGCGGATGCTTATTGGAAAAATAGGAGGAGTGGCACTCTCCCAAATGCCTCCCACTTGTGGCATCAAAGTGAGATATCACTCACAGTAAATTTTACAGTATGAGGAATGAAACAGTTAGCAAAGTTGACATTTAAACCATCATCACTGGCTATGATTAAATACCTCAGAGATGAACAGAGTGGTTCACACCTCTCCAAGTTATTGTTCTAGGCTCTTATCAGACTCTGGACGCTGCCGCATCCACTGCCTTTCCACACACTCAAGATTTTCTTTGAATCTGTAATAGCTGGAAACCTCCTTAAGCTGAGATTCTGCAGAGTTTCTGATAATGTTACAGTGGCAGAGACTGACTGAAACCCTGGTGGACCCCATGAGCTGCAGACTCACCCTTAAAGGTTCAGGCAGATTAATAATACAGGAATGGCCAAACCGGCTCCTCGTTCCTCCTCCTCTGATCTCCCCCAGTAAGACGCAGGGAAATGAAACACTAAAGAAGATGGCAAACAACTTGCAAGAAACACAGATGGGATCCCGCTGCTTCCCAGAGCCTCTTCCGAAAGCAGCATAAAAGGCAAGTCTGGGGTTTTCCAACAGCACCAGGAAAATGCACGTTCTGACCGTTCCACAGCAGTAAAGCAAGTCAGCTCACCCCACTGCCCACCAAACAGGCAGGAAGCACCCAACAGCTTCTCTACAGCCTCTCAAATTCAAGTTCACATCCCTACTGACACACACACGACTCCCAGAGTCCATGGAGGAGGAGCAGAGCACCTGCACACGCTGTCTCCGGCAGGAGATGGGAGCTCAGGATCCTCTGCTGAGCTCCAGCAGCCCGTCTGGAAGAGCAGGACCCCCAAAGCCAAGGGGGTGGCTGTCCCCACATCATCCACATCTTGGGATATCCCATCCGAGGATGGCAGCGGCAGGTAACAGCAGCTCAGCTGAGCTTTTCAGTGGAAAAACCTCAACTTCTCATGGTGGCATGCTCGAATCCCAAGGTGGATGTAAATATTGGGGTTATTGGCATCTCCTGGGATCTGTGCTTCCTCCTCAGGTGGCAAATTTAACTTTCTTTTCACACACACCCCCACCAGTCCATAGCAGTGTGATGCTGTTCATCCCTCCCTGCTCAGCAGGGCAGCAGTTTCCAGCCACACACTGGAAGCTGCTTCGTTTACCTCAAAGTACATTACGCAATAGCCCTTGTACTAAAATCCTCCTGTTCCCACCACATTTCCCTGCCCCAGCACATGTGCAGCCCAGATAACCCCTGCCCCATCCCGTCCGTGCAGGGAGTTGGGAAAACCAGGGCACATTTCCTCAGGGGACAGGGAATTCCTGAAAGAATCTGGATTTTTGCAAGAGAGGGAAACTGCTCCTTGCTGCCATCCCAACTGCCAGGACAACATCAACGTCACTCCAAGGTACCTTGTGCTGTAAATATTCAGCAGAGGAAAACACAGGGGTGGTGTCACTGCTCGAGGAAGTCACCAGTGGGATCCTCTGCCCTCCAAAAGGAGCATTTACTCCTCCAGCTCAGGAATAAGACAAGGCTTCTGCAAAGACAGTCATCCCAGCATGGGAACACCAGAGCCAAAAGCTGAATAACAAAAAATTGAATTCTGAAACTCCAAAGCTGCTGGAGACACTCAGAAGTAAAATAACAGTGAAAAAAAAAAAAAAAAAAGTGTTTCTTTAGGACATGAACAAAAGGAGTTAAGACATTTGCAGTATTTCGGGCAGGAATGATGGGGAAAACTTGATCAAAACTAATCCTTAGATTAGATTTGATCTTTCTAAATCTTAGATTAGATTTAGAAAGAAAAACTACAACAGCTGATACAGTACTAAGTGTGTGCGTGTATATACATATATATGTATGTATATTCACTTAAGAGTTGGACTCGATGACCCTTGTGGGTCCCCTTCAAATCAGAATATTCAGTGACTCTGATTTTGAGATTCTGATATACACACATATACTTTTAGGCGTTCTTAAAAAACAGGAAGTGTGAAGCTGAAGTTCTTAGAAACAGAGGCAATTACAAAATCAAGCTTCATCTCTGATGTATTTTCTACCCCACTGAACAACCCTGAAGCAGCTCATTTCAGAAAGAGCCCTACAATGAGTGTACAGACTTTGAGCCCAACACATGAATGTCCTCATGATGCTGTGCACAGGTTACAGCTTCTGCATTCCCTGTCATACAGCACAGGGGTATCCAGCACAAGGAATTTCATTATTCCAAAGCGATTCCAGCTCTGTCTTCAGTGTTTTATTAACTGACAATGACAAACTAACATGCCAATCCATAACTTCAATACCAAAGCAGAAACAGGTGATTTCAAGACACTGTTTTAAGTAAACCAGTTATCAGCACTGCAAAATGGTTACAAATAATTGTAGTCAGCATTCACTAAATTAAAAATTCTACAATCATATTTAGCTGAAATCTCACATTTATATATGTGAGATTTTATGTATATATGCACATAGAATCCCAGACTGGTTTGGGTTGGAAAGGACCTCAAAGCCCATCCAGTGCCACCCCTGCAGGGACACCTTCCACCAGCCCAGGTTGCTCCAAGCCTTGCTCAACCTGGCCTTGGGCACTTCCAGGGATCCAGGGGCAGCCACAACACAGATTTAAAAAGCCTAAAGGATAAAGATTCTTCCTCTCCAAAGGGAAACCACCACACTGTGACGTGTCTGGACTTTTAAACCCCATCATCTTCCCAAGGAGCAGCATAACCTCAGGTTATTACAATTAGTTTCATCTCATTAATAGATCAATTTCTTTCAAGCATAGTGAAACCGGATTTTACTTTGTTGCTTCTCCTTTTAGGCTCCATTATAGTCTGTGTTCTTAAGTTTTAAGGAGAGCCATCACTGAATAGGTTGTAATCTCAGGTGATTAATTGCCCAGCATTTTACAAGCTGTAAAATAGAGCTGAGATCTCCACAAAGCGATTATGCCATTAACCAGACGCTCTTATCAGCCTTTGCTACAACTACCAGGTTTGTCTGACAGATTGCAAGTCTTAAGTATTTATATATTTCAAAGGTTTACTTATTTTTGTTGTTAAAAACCCCTAAAATCTATATTGATTGTTACATGCAATTCCACACAAGAAGTCCCAAGCACCGTGGAGCAGAATACCAATATTTATTACCAGACTTGTGCTCATTATGGTTCTCTCTGACAGGGGTCCATTAAAATCAATTTTTATGTTTCTTATGTTGTTTTTTTTCCCCCCACCCAATGTTCTTACCATGGTGTTTATTAGCCAGTTAGGAGAAACACCAGGCACTGCTTTGTTTTTATTTTATTCTGTCGAAAATAATGAGCCCAGATTTAACAACTATTCACTAGCAATGAGCAGAAGAGATTAAATGTTATACTTCAGCACAAACATTTACAGATGGCCTTAAAATTTTTAGACCTTTATCAGCGCTAAAGACAAAAGGAAGTCCCACTTTTCAGATTCAAATTCTTCAAGTAATCATAAAAATATATTCTTCTTGCCTTTAACTTCGGAGTTACTCTTGAGTAACAGCCCCTCTAATACAAAAACTTTTACATCAATCATGCAACGTAAAATTAAGTGTTATCAAGATGCTACTAATGCCTCAAAAGGAAGTCAGCTCGCCATTGAGAACACTGAAGATCAAGAACAGATCAAAATAAAAAAATTAGGAAAAGGATCCAGACTGTCCAACTTCTGCTTGAAGAACAAGATCATGAGTACCTTCAACCAACCAGCATGGCCATGTTACAGTGAGCAAACAGCAGTTCTGGTACCTAAGGAGAGCATCCACCCCTGAGAATGGCTCAGAGCCCCCAGACCTCCCTCCTGCTGCTCTTCCACCCACTCACTGATGTTTCCCCATCTCAAGGACAAAGACCCTCATCTGCTTGGTTGTTCTCCAGCTCTGCAGCAAAGGAAGGTTTCAGCCTTATCTTAAATACACTTTATTTCCAATCCTCGCCAGCAGAAAGCCAGCACTGAAATCAGCACTTAAAGAAACTGAGGCACTTATTTCCACATCACTGGAGTTGATAAAACTCTCAAATCCAGAGACTTGAGGGTTTTTTGCATCACAGGCAAAACCATATTTCAACCAGAACACACGTGATGCTTTACATCCCTGATTAATTTTACAAATACTTCAGTTACAAGGAGAATAAAGCAGGAAAACAGAAAAAGAGATGCTCTACAAATCAATGGAGAACTTCAGAAGCAAAAACAGTGGAAAAAGGACAATGTTGAGAGAAGGAAGACGAACGTGTTTGAGTCTTGTCAGTAAGAGCATTGATGTAACAGACTGTGGGAAAACTGCAAATTTACTACCAAAAAACAACTGAAGAGACGAGACTCACAAAAGCAGTATTGGTAACTTTGAGGAATTTGGCAAAGAAATTGGGAATTGTTGTGGGTTTTTTTTTGTCCTCTAATTCTGAAAGAATTCAACGTTCCTTCTAAAAATGCCACTGAGCATTTCCTCAGCAGTAAGGAAAAAGCAAAGACCTGAGCAGGGCAGATGGACTCCAGCAGATGGAACAGCACTTCCATGAAACAGCAGAATGCACCAGTGCCTCCTCAACCAGGCCCAGGTCTGAGACATCACCTCCACTGCCATGTGGCATCTGCTTGGAATTCCAAAGGCATCACAGCTCTGGAGAACCATCTAAAGCTCTCACAAGTACTACACAGTAATTAAAACAATCATTCAGTCTGGGTTCTGCCTGTTGGAAGACAGATGTAAAATACCTGTACACAAACAGATGCATTTTATCTGCAAGATTTGTGAGGTCTGCAAGGAGGTTTTACTCCTCAGTGACAGAATTACACATGTCAAAAANGGGGGGGGGGTACGATGTCCCCTCAAAACCTACAGGAAAAATACTTAAAATTTAGATAATTTCTTTACTAATATTTTTGATGCAGCAGGGAAATTATCGCATTTTGGAGCCACAATTCCTTAAAGGCACTGGAGGCTCCTTCTGGCTCTCACAGGAGCTGGTGCTGAGCTCCCAGGACTGGCAAAGACAAGCGTGCAGAGCTGTGTCCCGAACCTCGGGGCAGTCATCTCCTTCCTCTACCCAGCACACAAACACAGGATCAATGGGACAGGAACTCACCCACTTGGCAGCACGCTCATCCTGGGCAGTTTGATCTCATGCAAGCCCGTTTCACACCCAGAGATCTCGATCCTTCCCACGGGGCTCAGCAGAACCACGTGTTTCTCCTGGCACTGAGATTCTCCACGTTTGGATTTCACCTGCTCAAGAAACAAGAATCCTCTTTAGTTGCATGTATTTTCACCAAGGAACAGAGATCTCAAGGTATGGAGTAGTTTTCAGGAGTAATTAAAAAAAAGCCAGAAAATAGTGAATTTCAAGTTTCCTCAACTATTTGGCTTTACTTTCAAAACTCCAGCTCAAAGTCATCCATCCTAAGAAGTCACAATCTAAATCAAAGTCTCAAAAAACATGTTAACTAGCAGAACAGTGATCTTCATAAAAATCTGAAACAGCAGCAGTTTCAGGGCTGGTTTATCAGCTAAAATGTGATGTGTTCTGACACTTATGTAAAACAGGATTATTGTGACAACAAAGTGCATGTGGTGGTTTAGAGCGGCAGTGTTATGCAAATACCAGCTGGAACACAAATAGAATATGTCTGCTGGAAAAATATATGAAAAAAATCAATCATTCCTTAACAGAAGAAACATTTTTTTATTCCCATTGTTACCAGTCTGGTTTTACGATTACTGATAGGATGTAGTTGGAAACAGCTGCCAAGTATTTCTCAAATTGGACAAGACCAACAATAACATACTTGTCAAATTCGTCTTGGCTGAAAAAAACCCACCCCTGTGTGACTCAGTAAATGTTTGAGTTGTGTTTACAGCCTGGTTTGTACAATCCCTGCAGGGGAACAGGACAGGACACCACAAGTATGTCCAGTGCAGTCACCCGGACACCAAATCCCGTCTGGACCAGCACCATGTGAAACCTGGCAAAAAATGAACCCCCAAGAGGCAGTCAGGCAGCTTAACCAGCAAAGGGAGAATAACACACTCATGGAATGGTCTGGGTTGGAAGGAACTCTCATGACTATCTATTTCCACACCTTCCACCAGCCCAAGTTGCTCCAAGCCCTGTCCAACCTGGCCTTGGACACTTCAGGGATCTGGGTGGAGCCACAGCTTCTCTGCCCAACCTGTGCCAGGGCCTGCCCACCCTCCCAGCCAGGAATTCCTTCCCAATATCCCACCCTCCTAAAGCTTAAAGCCATTCCCTTTGTCCTGATCCTCCAGGTCCAGGACCTTGCATTGTCCTCCTGAACCTCATGAGGTTCCCAGGGAAGCTGTGGCTGCCCCTGGATCCCTGGCAGTGTCCAAGGCCAGGTTAGATGGGGCTTGGAGACACCTGGGCTGGTGGAAGGTGTCCCTGCCCATGGCAGGGGATGGAATGGGATGGGCTTTGGGGTCCCTTCCCACCCAGACCATCCTGGGATTCTAGGAATGACAGGCTCGGGTGCAGCAGGACACAGGACAGCCTATGCATGATGACTTACAGCTGCCCACTGCTCACAGCTGGACAATAATTAGTTGTTTTCAAAATAGGAGACTAAACTAAAATCCCATTATTAAGCGCTGTGGAATGAAGTCACATCTGTGAGCGATATAATCAGTGTAGGGACAGCAGAAAGAATTTACAATAGAGAGCTTTGCCCACCAGGGCAGGAGTAAACTGAAACCTCTGGATTTTGGGAAGCTCTGATGCAATTCCTCATTACAGACATGCAGCAACCAGGACAAATAACCCAGTTTGAAGAAGTCCTGCTTCAGGAACTGCAGGTTCCCTGTGGTTTATTTAGTTTGACTGCAACCCAAACCAGCTTTTTGCTAAATAACCAAATGTTTGGTGGAGCTGCAAAGTAACTCTCCTTTTCAGCCAACTTTTCCCTTGTTCCTTCTCCCTCCTTGAGGACGTGGGTGAACTTTCTGGAGCAGCACCTCAATAAACAAGCAGTAAAAGTTTACATATGTGGAAAACCAGTACACATTCTTCATGTTTATTGGTGTGACAGCCCTGAACTGGATGCACTGAACCTCACACTATGTGCTCCCTGAATATACCAGCTCTGGGATCAGAGGAACGCTTTTCCATCAGAACAAAGCACAGGACGCAGCAAGCAACAGAAACCCATAAATAACCCCATGAGTCCTCACCAAGCTGAACTAAGCTTTATAGATGAACCCTTGAGTGATTACAACTCATATTTTCAGTCTTGTTTATCATATTCATCAGGCAGCAATATTGAAAGGTTTATTTTTAGAAAAGAATGAAGCTGGATAACATATATCCACATCCATATGCAATGGGGTTGGGAGCCTCCAGGATGAAGGTCAGTCTACGGACATACAATGCACTCCCCTGTCCAGATCTAATTCCACTACTTCAATTGAGTATTAGGAAAAAATTTCGACACAGAAAGGGTTGTCAAGCTTTGAACAGGCTGCCCAGGGCAGTAGTGGAGTCACCACTCCTGGAAATGTTCAGCAAACATGTGGATGTGCCACTTGAGGACATGGATAGTGGGGAACACGGTGATGGTGCTGGTTGACGGTTGGACTTGATGACCTTCAAGGTCTTTTCCAACACTAATAGTTCTGTTCTATGGCTTCCCTACAGCTACTGAGATGAGACTAAGGTGACGATACACTCCCGCAGGCAGGGCTAGTTTAAAAAAGAGTGAAATTTTACTCAAGATTTAAAATGCAAGACTGTTCAGCTGTGAATAAACAGCCTTTAACCTTGACCAGCTGAAACTACCAAATGCTCAGGGACCATTTACTGCAGATTGGTGGACAATGAAAAGCTGTCCCTGCCCACATCCTCAATACAGTCCCAGCGTGCCCAGCACCATCTTCCCACTGCTAAGGAGAGGCAGCTTAAAGCAAAAACAGAGTTATTCCAAATAAACTGTTTTATGCCTTTTTTTCTCCAGCTTATGTAAAGAAATGTTGTTAACACCCCATCCCTGGAAGTGTCCAAGGCCAGGTTGGACAGGGCTTAGAGAAACCTGGGCTGGTGGAAGGTGTCCCTGCCCATGGCAGGGGGTGGCACTGGGTGGGCTTTGAGGTCCCTTCCAACCCAACCAGCCTGCGAGTCTGAGAAAAATTTGAAGAATTCAACCAGGTACTGCCTGAATTCCACTACACCTTCACTCTTCCTGTTCCACTGTAATGTCTGTAAAGCTGGGCCAAAACTGTCCATAATTTCAATATACATTAGGGAGAAAAAAGTAGGACTTTCAGAGAGGAAACATCTCCTGTCACCCTTTGGAGTCTTCTCACAGAAATAAAAGTGTGGGTGCACTGTATGCACATCAATCTCACTGCTGTAAAACACTCACAGAAACTGCTAAACACTCTGCAGATAACTGGAGGGCTGTCATTAGCCCATGGAATTAAGTCCTTTTTCTCATTAATAACCAATGAGTATCAAAAGGTTTTCACAGTGAAAGATTTCTCAGCAACAACATGAGCACGATTTACATACTTCTCCTGACAAAATCCTTATCAAATCACATCAGTTGTATTTGTCCAGGCAAAGCCCAATCAGGGGCCATCATAACACACTGCTTAAAATATGTTTTAGTTACAAAAAGCTCCTCCCACCCCACCTGGGGCTGCTGAGAGGTGACCAGCGAGGCACATGCCAGTGGGCCACCCACCCAAGGTTATCATGGAATTATAGTTCTCCTTCCATCTCCTTAATAGTTTAAAACTTCCTGTATTTGTTTTACTGGTTTCTGCCTGTTTATATAAAAGGAAACAATCCATTGTACGTTAAGAATATGGGAAAAGATATTAATAGTGAAGGTAATGTATTTGTGCACACATACAGCAGGGTGGAGGGTAATTTTCCAACCTTATGCAGCCAATCTTAGAGGAAAATCTTAGTGTTTCAAGGCAGAGAAAGATTTTAAGGACTGGGAATAAAACACAGGATCCATGCAATCAAAACAATCTAACAACCAACTCCTGTTAATATCTTGATTAATCATCTATATTTTCACCTTCCAAATGCTACTGTTTCGAGAGAACAAAGACTTCATGTAGTACAAATCACTGCAGGGAGAAAAGAAGGGACAAGTTATATGGATGTTTCATACCCAAAAATAGTTTAATCGACGGGACTATTACTTATTCTTTGCTACACTGGAATAAAAGCTACAGAGAAAAAGAAATACTTAATTCTCAGTCTCTTTGCTTATCATGTAATGTTTGATTTCTTTCCAAAGTAAAATACAAACTTCTCTCAAAGCTGCTTCCTCCTTTTGAAAGACAAAAGAGTCCAAAGATTTCCAACTAAATATAATGGTGTGAACTCTAAAGCCCTATATGATTGTGGCTGCCACATCCCTGGAAGTGTCCAAGGCCAGCTTGGATGGGGCTGAGAGCACGGCATGAGTTTTAAGGTCTCTTCCAATCCAGACCACTCTGGAATTCCATGCTCCAAACAGGTCCCTGAAGGTTTAACATCTTAAGGTGGACAGCTGAAATTGTGAGAAAGTTGTCCTAGATGCAAGGGCAGGACTTTTCTTTGTCCAAAAATCCCAAGGGAATGCTGCTGCCCTGTGCAACCCACACTCCAAGGGCAATCCAACCAACATCACTCATTACTTAATGGAAAAATAACTCCTGAATGAGATAACACACAATTCCTGTATATCATCACTCACAGCATCCTTCAAACGTATGGAAAACTGTCAGTCCAAGGAAAGCCCCCAGTTTCAAAATGAAGGTAAAAGTTACTAAGTCAGGAAAGGCGTCGCATTCGTTGCTTCAATTCTAGCAGAAAGTCTTGGAACAAACCCACCATTGTGGGAGCTGCCCAGATTTAGTTCTGTCTATATAACCTGCTAAGAAGTAAAACGACATGAAAAATTACCTTTGATGCTCTAAAATACAAGTTCTTTACATACTGAAGCAGGTTCTTGTGAACCACCTGCTCCCTCTCCACATCCCCCCAAAACCATCTTGACCCTCTGTATTCCTTCTTCCTACAGTATCCAAGTCAACTTCCAGCCTTCCAGCACAAAGCCCTGGAGATCCAGGTCCATGTATTTCTGCCCTTGCTGCAAGAGCAATAAACACCCTCCAGCTGAAGGGTGGGACAAAAGTCCAGGTGAGGCTTCTAAAGCAAAGCTACCCTGAAATCCCACAATACTCCACCAGCATCTCACTGCTTCTCCAAGGAATCTAGCCCTGGTTAAGCCAAACCTGGAACTTCAGAGGGTACGAAAACAAAAGCTCCTCATTTCCTTGCTCAGGGAGGTTTGGAAAGGAAATGTCAGACACACTGGAAGCAAATCCAGGGTTAGTTTGGGGTGATACGATTTCTTTACCTTCCAAGGAACTAATCCCATTAAAAATGTGAGGGTACAGAATTAAGCTGCATATTTTGAACATATACAAATATACACTGGCATATGCACTCAAAATCAGTCCCCCCCTCCCCTTATCCAAAGGCCCCCTCCACACAAGCTCCCAACAAACCAGAGGGATATGTGTTCACATGGAGCAACATTTGCTTTCTACGGCATTTAAAAAGTCTTCGACAAGAGCAAACACATAATTCTTTATTAAACAATCAAAGACAACAAAAGCAAGTTTCTGTTGTCCCATCGCATTATCCTACTAATCCTCTTTGGATGGCAATCAAAAGGCCCCGAAATGCCAAGCTGGGGAAGTGCCTTTCCAAGCAGTGGTCGCCTCTGGCTCTTTGGCTGCACCTTCAGTCGGTGGCGCTGGCAGAGAGGAGCAGTGAGAAATTCCCCATGTGCCGACAGGGCTGTCTCAGGCCCTTTTATTCCACTGAAAGGGCATTTCAGTTGTAATCCAGCCCTTTCTTCTGCTCTGGAAGAGGGAGGTGGGTCACGCTCTGCATTCCACATTGCACTCAACAAGTGCCTTTTTCGACTCCATCTGCTGCTCGTGCCAAGCTTTGAGTTGGGACGGTGGCAGCAGATACTCCAACACATGACCCCAGTGGACCATTTAAACAGGAATTCCCTCCAATACTTCTCCAAAAACAAGTAAACACATCCTGCATTGTTCCCCAGCTATTACTTATACAGGAAATTTAAATGTGATGCAGTGCAGCAGCCACGTGGCAGGTAAAACACCCATCCAGTGCAACATTCACATCATCTTATCTCAACACCATGAAGCAGAGATTAGCATTTTATGATCTTCGAGGTATTTTCCAACCCAAACAACAATCTGATTCTATTTGCACACAGAACAGGTGGAAAATGCCACGCGAAAGTGTGTTAATTAGTTGTAAAAATTAGTGATCGTGGTAGGGACACTAGTTACTTAGGGTTCAGTGTTTTAACATTCAGTCTGATGGAATAAAGCAATAATTTGTTATATAGATAATAAAACATAATTCAGGAAATTGTTGCCAAAAAAATAAACAAATATACTGAAGAATCAAAGATGAACAACCGCACTAACACAAGGAAAACAGATGAAATTTTAATCAAATGAGCCTCACATCAGGTTCAGGGGAACTGAAAATTGGCTAAAAATGAAAAAAAACTAGCAGAAGAATGACTTTAATATTGGGTAACATTTCAAGTTTTTATCACCTAAATCCACAAAATTCCTGATGTGCTCCTGCTTGTCTTCTCTGCAGAGCTGGAGTCAGGACCAGCTAAATAAAAGATAATGCAACTAGGCATAACACAATAAAAGATATTACCTTCCCAATGCATTATTGCTGCCAATTATAAGAATCACTTCAACTTAATTTCAAAGGCACAATCACCCTCAACTGTAACAGTCTCTTTTTTAAATTTCAAACAGTATTACATTAAGGCAATAACTCACCTTCCAGCTATAATATCAGTCTCCCTTATTGCAAAAATACATTTCATAAATACTTCTCATCGACAAGTCAAGCTAATTCAGGTTAATTTTATTGTATTTTGGTGCTATCTCACATTTGTGTGCAATTACCTTTATCACTTTATTGCCATGCCAGAAAGTAATCAGAACAATTATTTGAAAAAGGAGGGGTATAAATTCTAAATCACACTTGCTGGCATTTTTGATAAAATAGCAGCTTTATCTCAGGAAGTGGCAGGGACATGGGATAAATCATGCATCAGTCAAGTGTAGCTGACCCCCAAGTGCATTGCACAATATCAGGAGTGCTTCAAAAGAAACTTTCCTATATAATCCATCATCCTTTATAATACCAAAATAGCTCTACCTGAAGAGCAGGGGCTGGAGAATAATAACAAAATAAATCTAAGCAATATGAACAAAACCATTAATAGTCCTCCTTAAGCTGAAGGGGAGTCAGGAATCTGAGTTGTGTTCAAGGAAAGAATTTCACTGCAATTTTTGAAGTGAGTAGAGCAGATTCAAACAAATGAAGCAGCAAAAATGGCTATTAAGAATGCACTAAAAATACAAAATACAGGGGGAAAAATACTCACAAGAGGTGTCAAAAAGACTTGTTTAAAAACATCAGACAACAGTCTTGGCACACAGACACCTGAATCTTCCTAGAGTTATCAATGTGTGCTTGACTCGGGGTGTTTCAGTATTAACAGAGAGCAAAGCATCAATCAGCACAAGAACCTATAAGCTAAGTTTGAATTCAGTAAACAGAAAAAATCCAGAGGAACAGATGACACTTAGAATTTCCCAATGAACTAGAGACATTGCCACATTGCCACAAGACCACCAAAACCCCCCAGAATTCCTCAGCATGGAAATATCCCCATGTGTGGTCACACAGGGCTCGGCCACATTCCAGCCTCTCCCACCCAAACCCAACAGACATCAGGGATGGACTGGGACACAGATACACTGATTATGGAAAACTGCCACAGCTGCTGGGAATTCTGCCTGCTTTCCCAAGCCCTTTTCCAGCACCTGCTGAAACGCTGCTGAGCACATTCCATGGGTGGGAATCTGTTTCTGTAAAACCTGGGTCACCACCGTGGGGCTGGGCTCAAAGCCACACACTAAAAACATCCCTAAAATCTCAAATTATGCAAATACTGACAAGCATCCAGAGTGGGGGAAGTCTCTGCAGAGTCCCAGCAGAGTCTGAGTGTTTTACCTTAAACCTTCTGTCTTCTCACATATTAAAAGGGGAAAAGTCCTTCAACAGCTACAGCTGCACCTTCTGAATCCATGTAAGGGTGGAAGAAAGGAAAAGGCTAGATACTAAATTAACAGTTTTCCAGCTATATCATACCTTGTTTGGAAGGACAGGGAATCAGAGATTCTTCCTCCCAAATCTTTCTCCATTATTCCAAGTACCCACTAAAAGGTGTTTGCAAATACAAGATACATAAATATAACTAAACATATGATTTTTCAAGAGAAAAAAAAAGGGAATCAAGGATTTATTTCCCTGGATTTCTTCTTCAATTATTTAATTTTAAAAAATAAAAACTATGCTCTTATATGGAAAAGAGGCAAACAGAGAATATGCCAAAATACACTTTTTCTAAGCCACATGACATTATGTAAAACAGATTAAAACCACAAGAGATGCCAGTATTAAGACATTTAAACAGTGTTAGAAGTTGCCAACAGGAATAGTTAGAAATGCAGGTGTGATTGTACTAGAAATGTTTTCCTCAAGGAGCATCACTAATGTTATAAAAATAGATAACTCACAGAAAAAACCCCACGTATTCATGTCTTCAAAGCTCATTTCAATTATTTCAGTGACATGGTTATAGACTAAAAACGTGTTGATGCCTTTCTTTCAGGAAGGGAAACTGCCTGAATATCTGGACAAACATCCATGTTTTCTTATTTCACTGTGAAGTTCCTGACCTACACCCACCTCGCTGAAGCATCAAGCCTCAGAATTCAGCCTGTTTTCCAGGGAGGTGTTTATTGGGAAATGGAAAAATGGCTTTGTGCTGTTCTTTATGCTCTGTGGCAGACGGGTATGTGCTGGGGACAGGTCCCTGCTGCCCGTCCCCAACCCTGACAGAGGTGCAGAGATTCACAGGGCAGCATCAATCTTGTCAGCGGGCACTGGGGACAATGCCAGCTCCTCTGTGACACTGCACTTCCAGGGGACACCCGAACGCCAAGGGAATTCACTGGGAGCTTACCCTTGGAGCAAGCCTTGACGCCATCGGAGAGGAGAAGGCTCAACCTGCAAGGGAAAAATAACGCTCAGATTATTTAATTGGAATTCCCCGTCCGTATTATTATGTCTCTTATAACCACCTCTATATAAGTTTTTAAACTGGCTATAAGTTTCAATACATCTTAAAAGGGAGTTTGATTTTAAAATTCCTTGTTATTTGTATAATGTTGATGAGGTCATCAAACAAAAAAATCAATAGGTGGCACACTGAAGACTTCTTCCACAGCAAGCACTGCACAACTTTGATATCTGGAATAAGAATGCTTTAAAAAATAAAAGTATTAATTTAATAACTTCTTACAGGCAGTCATGCCCTTCTGAGTGACTTAGTAAAATAACCAGCCTTTTGTAATTTAGGAAATATCACATTTTAAGGCATGAAAGCAAGCGATTTTATTATATTGTGGGTATAAAAGTACAGACTGCAAACCACTAAGTACCTAAGAAATGTTAACTTCAATTATTATAATTCTAGTCTAAAACAGTATCATTATTTATATCAGTAAAAATACAACTGGTTTGCCTCTCCTCTCCCCTTTGAAATACAGGATAATTACTATTTCTTTGGCTTTCAGCTCCTTCTCTCTAGTTTCTTGCAGTGCCACTTAGCCAAGACCAATTTATCTTTGAAAGATGTGGTATAATCACTGTGTTTTTAAAAATCAGGGAGATTATGTGCCAAAGCTCAGCTCCAGAATCCTGACTCCCAGCCAGGGTCAATGGGAACTGCTCCACTTAAGTCAAGGAACTCTCTACTCCACAGGAGAGGAAAACTGTATCCGCTTCAGGAAGGATAAATCTCTTGAAAAAGGAATTATATGAACATTTGAGGCTCTCCAAGACTCTCCAGCACATCAAGCCTTGAAGTCCAAGGCAGCGACAGAACCCACAGCCCGTTCCCAACTCCTTACAAGCAAACAGCAGCGTTTAACCTTAATATCACATCTTCGTTGCTCTAAGTGTTTAAAATTAAGAGCGCTAATTAGTATTTTAGCTATCC
This sequence comes from Grallaria varia, assembly GCA_013396735.1. Taxonomy (NCBI): domain Eukaryota; kingdom Metazoa; phylum Chordata; class Aves; order Passeriformes; family Formicariidae; genus Grallaria; species Grallaria varia. The sequence goes on along the minus strand of VWZG01021049.1, from coordinate 521,057 downwards.
TAGCTATCATACCTCAAGGCAGGCACTGCAAAGGGCACTCACTGCATTTTGAAATGTAAGTCAGGCAGATGAGCAATCTAATGGCAGCACTTAAAATACCTGGCATGGAGCTAAAAATAAATCAGCAATTTATTTCTATTGTCAGCTCCGAGCTTTGACTTTCAAAGTACGGAGGAACGCTCAGTTCTCGCAGACTTTCCTGAAAGGCAAAGCTCAGTTTTGCCTCAAAATTGAGTAAAGTCTGAGGAGAGTCTGGAAAAGACCAGGGTTCATCCCCTATTTCTGCCCTGGGCTGAGCTCCACCTCCAGTCCAGCACGGCTCTCCTCTGGTGGCAAGAACTTGGGCAAAGCCAGGGATGCCCAAGCCATGGTGGTTAGAAGACTTCTGGCAGCCAGAAGGGGAAAACCACACAAGGCCCCACGAAAGTCCAAATCATCCCCCCAAAATGCATCTCAATCCAGCAAAGGCCATCTTGTTGGAAGAGGTCAACACATGCACCACTAACTTCTTCAGATGTTGAGTTGGAGGGTTCTCCTAAGGTTGATTTTGAAGGCAAAAAGCCAAAACCTCTCCCACGTGGCACACACGGAGCAAATTCACTGATCAAATTCAATGTCACCTAATTCCAGATCACCTCCCAGAAACTGAGACACCAGAAAGACATCTTAAAAAAACCGAAATCGTAATGAAAGCAATCCCTTCACCGAAATGGACAATTTCCTCTGCATCTGCAGGGAGTGGGATAAACCAAAGGGATTAATGATCCCAAGTGAGGAAAAAACCCAGGAGGAACCTGTCCCTGCCCTCAGTAGGTCAGAGCTGCTCAAATTCTGAATTCTGTGTGCCCTGTCGAGCTCCTGCCTCAGAGCCCAGCGGTGGCATCGCCTCCGCTCCGCCCTGGCCTTTCAAGCACCACGTGCCCAGGTTCCCACAACGCCTGCTCCCTCCCAAGGGCGTGCCAAGGAGCAGCCAAGGCAGCAGGATGCTCCTGAGACACCTGAAGAGGCACAGACGCCTTCAGGAGCCCAACGGCGCAGAAGACAACACATCACAGCCCCACCCCAGGAGCATTCCAAACCTTTGGATACACCAACAGACCCAAACGTAAAGAAAAGTCAGAGGTTAGAACAAAAATAGACCTGGAAAGGGCGTGAAATTTTCCAGCCGTGTTTTGGCGATGCTCTAGAACAGAAGCCCTTGGGTTTTGAGATGCTGCCCTGTTTTTCCCCCACAGGACTGCAGCCTGAGTGAGAAGTACACGTGATGGCAGTAAGAACTTACATTAATAAAAAGTATTTTTCTCAGTTCGTCAACTTTTAAACACTAAAGGAAGATTCTCCTTGAAAGACAAGTCCTCGGGATGCACAGAACAGAACACTCTGGTTCAGCACTAAAATTTAAACCCAGCTATTACACCAAGTCACTATATGAATAAAATTCCATATGAAAACATTTAAAGTACATTAGAATTTTGGTCAAGATGAAAGCCTGGAAAAAAAAAAACCCACTCCAGCAATCTATTCTAATTGGGTTCCCATGGTAACTGTACAATTGGGTTTTTCAGTGTAACATCCCAAAGGCCCAATGCACACTTGTAAAATATACTTCAAACAGCCGGAATTGTTTTTACATTACAGCACTCCCAGGAAGATCAATTACTATACATCCCCACCCTAACTATTAGTGGCAGGAGATGTTAACACTATTGGCCATATTAACATAAGTCATGTAAAAAACCCCACATATCACCATCATTATATAAAACTAATTACACACTTCAGATTCATCAAACATGTTCCGAGTAATAAACCAATACCAGTCTTGTCACTAGATCATGTTTACTGAGTGTTAGAAATCAACCCCAAATATATGCCAAACCATTTTTGCTTCTCATATTGATCTCAAGGATAAACAGAATCAATCATTAATAATTACATTATAAGATGACCCATAGGGTTAATCATATTCTTAGAAACTCTTGCTGTGGAATCAAACAGAGCAGCACAAAAAGGCAGCTGAGCAGCACTTCAATCCAGGCCAGGTGCATTAACAGGAACCTAAAATAAGGTGCATTCACCAACATGCAACTCATGCAATCAGTGAAAAGAAGATGTTACTATCAGTATGCGTGAAAGAAAACAAAACAAAACACAACAAGCATTTTTTACTTCCCTGTGAGGGTGGGCAGACCCTGGCACAGGGTGGGCAGAGAAGCTGTGGCTGCTCCTGGATTCCTGGAAGTGCCCAAGGCCAGGTTGGACGGGGCTTGGAGCAACTTGGGCTGGTGGAAAGTGTCCCTGTCCATGGCAGAGGGTGGCACTGGATGGGCTTTGAGGTCCCTCCCAACCCAAACCAGTCTGGAATACTATGATTTCTTAAAAAAGGTTTTTTTCAGATGAAGCACTTTGCCTCTTCAGGCCTCAATTTCACTTTCTTAGACCACAACTCCAGCCACAGACTCAGATTTTACTTCCATTCCACTGCCTAAACCTCAAAGATAAAACCCAGGCCCCCTGAGCAGGATTCCAAACCACCTAATTCATTTATATTCCAGAAAAACAAAACCCAACTGTAGACAGTTAAATAAAGTCCATCTCAATTCTCACTCAACCCAAAATCACAGTATTTCATGAAGTCAGCAAACAGCCAGAGGTATTTCTCACATCAACAGGAGACTGTGCAAGGGATTTCCCTTTGCCCCCTTCCCTTTCCCCCACATCCCATATGATCACACCGCAGTCCAGCGGAACAGTGAAGGGAAAACAAAGTTGGATGAATTTCCTCCAGGACACTGGTGCTAGACTGGGAATGCCCTGCCACCATTACCAGCCCACTGGTGCCAGACTGGGAATGCCCAGCCACCATCACCAGCCCACTGGTGCCAGACTGGGAATGCCCAGCCACCATCGCCAGCCCACTGGTGCCAGACTGGGAATGCCCTGTCACCATTGCCAGCTCACTGGTGCCAGACTGGGAATGCCCTGTCACCACTGCCAGCTCACTGGTGCCAGACTGGGAATGCCCTGTCACCACTGCCAGCTCACTGGTGCCAGAGCAGGTTTGTGCTCCCCATGTACTGGCAGGTGCTGTACAATCATCTGCTGGTTCTGCGATGTGAAACAGAGAAATTAATCTTTTAACAGGGCCTTAAGTCTACTTTAGGTGTTTATTAAAAAGTTTAACTAATGAACAGCCCTTCTGCACACCTGAGTGTGCAAACAAGTGCAGATAACGGCGGTGTTTGCACTGTGCTGACTGATGCAAAGCACTCAGATAATGTGAGGATTGCTGATGGTGATTATGCAGCAGCAGCACTGACAGGACAGCACTAATACCTGCTATCTGCGAGCACAGGGTTACCTGCAGGGAGTTAAATCTCCACGTGGAGCACACCACGATTCAAACAAAGCAGCTCTCACTTCCGTGGGCTGTGCTAATAGATATACATTAAAATACTGATTGCATTAGCCTGATCATAACACACTACAAAGTGGCATTTGAATAAAAATTAAAAAGCTGAAAATGCACCCATCAGGTAAGACCAAAAGCCAAAAATACTTTTTATTCCCCTTTGCCAAGCTGCTTAAAACTCCAGGCCCGCAGTCAGTAGAAATATTTAACTATTATTTCACTCCAAACCCAGAGAAGTCAGAACCTTTGTACTGATGATTTCCCCTCTTCTTCCCAGAGATTAAAGGTGACTTTTTCAGATGTATTTTCAATCACCTTCAGAACCTGTATATCCAAGTTTCACAAGTGACTTGAAAAGACACCTAAAACTACTTATATAACTTAATGTGGCCCAATATAAATTGACAGCAGATAGTCCTGACATCCATCAGGACAGGGTGTTTTAGCTCTGCTGATATAAAATAGCAAATAAGGAAACAACTTGAGAAAGCATCAGTAAAAAGCATCAAAATGGTGACATAAGTCCAAATAAAAACTTCCACTATTACTCAACTTCCATAAAACTCTAAAGTCACACACAAGCTACACTGACACTCATATACATTTAATTTTTTTAAATAATTACCTGGACCATAGAAGCAGACCAACTTCAAAACTGCATTTTGCATTTCTGAAAAATACAGGTTTGGTTTCAGCGTTTGGTTGTTCCTCCAGCTGCAGCTCTGACCTTCATGCTGGCCCAAACACACCTGTGCTGGGTGCTAAAGGCAAGCACAGGTGACAATATTTAACACAGAGGTTTCTCTTGCATCAGAAAGGTTTTCCTCGTTTGAATGTCAGGTAAATTAGCACAACTAATTTAGCACAGATTTGTAGCAAACAACATTCCCAGTAATCAGCAGAGGCAGGAAATTCAAAACCTGGGTGTCTGCCCTAAGGACCCCAAACCTTTCGCTTTTTAATTACAGCATTAATGAAGTTAAAGCTCACAAAGCCCCCTAAAACACACACTAAAACCTCCCGCTACCTTAAGATTTCGAGCCTCCCGAAATGAAAACTTTACCCTCTGTTTTCCCATTAGTTCCATTCTCCTCACCAGCCCAGACATCTCCCGAACACGGGGTAAACTGGAGAATTGCACAATCCGTCAATAAAATAAACGTGTTTGCAACTACTGTCCATATGACTCAAGTTGTCAGTAAAAACTGCCACCAGCGCTGTGCTTGCAGAAAAATGTCCATAAATGCATTATTGCGACTGGCAGATCGATGTCCATAATAAAAACAAATAGAGTTAACAAGTGCTGCCTTCTCCGAGTTATGCCACGGGTGGGATGTGTATCCAGCTTCCTCGACAACTTCTGGGAATGGGCATTACAGTGTCAGGCACTTGCTGACTGCACCAGCACTGCGAACAGGGAGCATTCGAATGCAGGAAGCCTTTAAAGCATTAAACCAAATATTATTGCTTTGAGGATGGGGTTAGAAGCTTCCCATGGTCAGAATTTAACACGGGAGCAGATCCCCCCGCACTAAAGGATGAACCATCTGCCTCAACATTTTAGGAAGAAATTCTTCCATGCGAGGGTGGGGAGGCACTGGAATGGATTTCCCAGAGGATGCTCCATCCCTGGAAGTGTCCCAGGCCAGGCTGGACGGGGTTTGGAGCAACCTGGGCTGGTGGAAGGTGTCCCCTGCCCATGGCAGGGGGTGGAACGAGATGGTCTGTAAGGTGCCTGCCAACCCAAATCATTCTGGGATTCTCTGATCTTGTTCTGTGAAACATAAAGTGAGAGCTGTTAGCAGCCAGCACGAGCAGGGAAGCTTTTTCTTTCAGAAAGTGAGTGTCATTTAAGGAGAGCTGCGGCCCAGGCAGAACAGCTCACTGTTAAACACCCCGGCACATCTAGGCCTCCAGTTTGTTCCCACAAAGCTCTTACAGCACCAGCACCTCCTGAAACCACCACCAGTGGGGATGTCACCAGAGGTGGAGGACCAGGCTCCCGGGGAAATTATGCACTGCTGGAGCAGCCAGCTCCCTGAGAATTAATTCCCAAGCCTCAGGTGTTCTCCAAACCCCGAACTGGATGGGACAAAATCACTGCCAAACCAGCCTGCATGTCTTTGATGTGTTCTCCCTTGGACTGTCTGCATTACTGCTCCTTCCAGGGGTTTCCCCGGCACCAAGTCAGATTAGCCAGGACTCCTCAGGCGCAGCCCTCTCACCTCACCCACAATTCCCATGACAAGCTTTACCTTTCTCCTGCACAAGCCCTTAAATCAGCCGCCCCAAAAACCCTTCCAGAGGGCAGGAGCTTCCCCTCCAGGCTGCAATCCCTTCAGTGATGCCATGAAGGGATTCCCTACATAAGTTAAGCACTAAACAGTGGTGACAAGTTAATTACAGAGTTATCAGGAGATAAAGTAGTCACGGTAACACAAGTTGCACTATAACTACAACAGTTTCCTATAGAGCTTCTGTTCAGTTGCTGGTGTAATTGGTGTAATTAACTTGTCATGGATCAGAATGCAGAGAGGAATTGCTGAAGCCACCTCCCAAGCTCACATAGCCACATCTTTTTCCCTCTGCAACCTGAAGCTCTTGGTAGAACTGTCCATATTTAGAACATTTCTGTTTGAAAACAAGGCAAACAACTTTTACTAGGAAAACTGACTGACAACATCCACAAGAAAACAAACAAACAACCTGATAAATTTCATATAACTGGATGTTTTCAGAAGCCTCCTGCATTCCAAGAGTGGGCTTTGGCCCAGAAGGAATAAGATTTACAAACATCACAGCAGTCCAACATTAAGGAACTTAGAAGATTAATTAAGGCAGAGAAAGGAGAGCAAAAGGGCAAAAGCCCCAGCTCAAAATTAGGACCTGAAGAAGCAACTTGGGTTTAAACCAAAGTATTCTGTGTCTCTCTGAGGGGGGAAGCACAAGCCTGGACAGAAGAGTTAGCTGATAAATACTGTCATATATGTTATGCCCCATAAAATGGAAGTTTATAAAATGGAAGTTTTCAATGTGAAACACCACAAAGGCTACCACTAATAATTTAATAAGAGCTCCACTTTGCAAAAATAAGATACAACTCAGCAACAGGTTTATTTGGGAGGTGCAAAACAATAAATAATTCTTTACATTTACTATTCTTTAGAAACTGCATGCAGTTAAAATATTGTAATTATCTTAAAGCAGCCGCAGAGCTTGGCTTTTACATCAGCGGCAGGAGAGTAATTTTAATCTTAACATTAATTTGACACGTATGACAGGGTAACAGAAGGGGTCGATTTGGAAGTGACTCCAGTGGGTCATGTGGTGCCACCTCCCAGCTCCAACAGGGCCACCCCTGAGCACGGGGCACAGAACTGCATCCAGACAGCTCTGGAATACTCCCAGCTAAGGAGAGCCTGTAACCTCACCAGGCAATCTTTGGGGAATTACGTGGATGCAGTTTCATGCTAATGTGCTCTGACCACAGGCTGCTGCCATCCATCCACCCCAGCACTGCTCAATCCACAGCCACATCCATGGCACAGGACTGCATCCAGATGGTTCTGGAATATCCTCAAGGAGGGAGACTCTGTAATCTCTCTGGAAAATCCCTGGGGAATTATTTTGATGTGGGTTTGTGCTAATCTGCTCTGAGCACAGAAAGCAGGGCACTGCCATCCATCCACTAGCACCCCTTGATCCACAGCAAACACATGGCATGGGATTGCATCCAGTCAGTTCTGGAATATCCCCACTCAGGGAGGCTCTGAGCAATCTTTTGGGAATTATTCTGGTGCTGTTTTGTGCTAATCTGCTCTGACCACAGCCTGCTGCCATCCAGCCACAGCCATGGCATGGCATTGTATCCAGGTGGTTCTGGAATATTCCCAGCATGGGAGACTCCACATTCACTGTAGGCAACGATTTTGGGAATAATTTGATTCCAGTTCTGCGCTAATCTACTCTGACCTCAGCCTGCTGCCATCCACCCACCCCACACTGCTAAATCCACAGCAAACACACGGCACAGGATGGCATTCAGTCAGTTCTGGAATATCACTACTCAGGGAGACTCTGGGCAATTTTCTGGGATTTATTTGGGTGCAGTTCTGTGCTAATCTGCTCCGATCCCAGCCTGCTGCCATCCACCCACCCCTCATCCCAGCACTGCTCAATCCCAGCCGCATCCGTGGCACAGGATGCCATCCAGCCAGTTCTGGAATATCCCAAGTCAGGGAGACCCTGGGCAATTATTTTGGGAATAATTTGGGTGCAGTTCTGTGCTAACCCGCTCTGATCACAGCCTGCTGCCATCCACCCTCCGGCACTGCTCAATCCCAGCCACATCCGTGGCACAGGATTGTATCCAAGTGGTTCTGGAATATTCCCAGCGTGGGAGACTCCACAACCACTCTAGGCAACGATTTTGGGAATAATTTGAGTCCAGTTCTGTGCTAATCTATTCTGACCTCAGTCTGCTGCCATCCACCCTCTGGCACTGCTCAATCCCAGGCGCACCCGTGGCACAGGATGCCATCCAGCCAGTTCTGGAATATCCCAAGTCAGGGAGACCCTGGGCAATTATTTTGGGAACAGTTTGGGTGCAGTTCTGCGCTAACCCGCCCTGACCGCAGCCTGCTGCCATCCGCCCACCCCGGCACCGCTCCCCTCATTGCCACGTGGGACCAGCGCGCTGGGTTTCCCCGATCCCAATCCCGGGATGTTCCACGTGGGAAGGGCCGCCGAGGCTCGGGGAGCGGGGGCAGCTCCGCGGGGCCGCCCGGGACTCGAACCCGCGGCCCCGGGGATGGCAGCGCGGCGGCCGCAGCGCGCCCCCGGCGCCTCACAGAGCGAAACCGCGCGGCGGCCCAGGATGCCCCCGGGCGTCCCTGCATGTCCCCGGTGCCCCCGGGTGTCCCTGGATGTCCCCGGGTGTCCCAGGATGTCCCCGGGTGTCCCCGCTGTCCCTGGATGTCCCCAGTGTCCCCGTGCCCCCGGGCCCCGCGCACCTGCCCGCGGGCGGAGGAGCACAGCGGCGGATCGGCCGCGCCAGGCAGGCCGCNGGGAGTTCTGGGAGGGGAAGGAACCGTCCGGGCCCGCTTGGCATCTCTGTGCCCTGGCAGGGCGGGGGATCCTCCGGGAGCGGCCTGGCCGGGCCTGGAGCGCAGAGAGACCGGGCCGCGGCACACCTGGGCCATGCAGGCACACCTGGGCACGTCTGGGCCATACGGGCACACCTGGGTGGCGGGGGG
>VWZG01021049.1:487287-512048 GCA_013396735.1 Grallaria varia | reverse complement strand
GCACACCTGGGCACATCTGGGCCATACAGGCACACCTGGACACATTTGGGCCTTGGGGCACACCTGGGCACATCTGGGCCATACAGGCACACCTGGGCATGTCTGGGCCTTGGGGCACACCTGGGTGGTGCGGGCACACCTGGGCACATCTGGGGCATACAGGCACACCTGGGCACGTCTGGGCCTTGGGGCACACCTGGGCACGTCCGGGCCATACAGGCACACCTGGGCACATCTGGGCCATACAGGCACACCTGGGTGGTGCGGGCACACCTGGGCATATCTGGGCCATGTGGGACACCTGGGTGGTGCAGGCACACCTGGGTATATGTGGGCCATGTGGCACACCTGGGCACATCTGGGCCTTGGGGCACACCTGGAATGGTGCGGGCACACCTGGGCACATCTGGGCCATGCAGGCACACCTGGGTGGTGTGGGCACATCTGGATCATGGGGCGCACCTGGGCTGGGGGACACACCTGGAATGGTGCAGGCACACCTAGTCCATAGGGCACACCTGGGCACATCTGGACTGTGGGGCACACCCGGTGCTGTGGGGCACATCTGGACCATGGGTCATATCTGGGCAATGGGGAACATCTGGGGTGGTGCAGGCACACCTGGACCATAGGGCACATCTGGGCCGTGGGGCACATCTGGGCTGTGGGGTACATCTGGGCTATGGGGTACATCTGGGCCGTGGGGCCCACGAAAAATATGTATATGAAATAAGTGTAGAATAAAGAGCATTGAGTTGGTGCCTGTGTGTCCAATGTGATTCTAAGCCAAATATAAACTGTGGTCCAAAATGCAGACATTTCCCCAGTACAGTGTCAAACAGTTGTAGTAGAGCACCTATTGGCATTGGTGTGTAATGATACTGAGATAATCGCTGATTTTAGATGGAATAGTTTGAACATGACACCAAGTTTTCCTGTTTGTTTCCAGGGCTGTTAACCCCAAGTCTCCCAAGCAAATGTAAGGAAGGAATGTTGACCACCCTGTCTGACTTTCTTCACTGTCTGCCCAGGCCAAGCATGGGCCAAAAGTCACTTGAAATTGTTCTCGGATAATAAAAAGCCTCCACACTACCCTGGCATTGCAACCTTCAGACACACCTTTGTGGAACAAGGTAGAAATGATCTGGGAATTTATGTGGTCTGTGGATCGCAATTACTGTAAATGGTTTAACAAGGATAAATTCAGATCTCATGCTGTGAGCATTTTATGGAGGGAGTCCCATTTAAAGCAGCAAAGAAGGAAGATTGCAGTAAGGGACAGATCTATGAGAAGGTGTTGGGTGCTGGAATAAGTCACAACCAGTTACAGGCTTTTAGTTCCTGGTTTCTCCTTTGTGCTGTCAGAGTCCGTCTCTGACTTGGCTTTTCAGTAGCTGTCAGTGAACAAAGGATTCAAAGTGTTGTGATGCCATTTGCTGAGGAGAAAATGAAGTTTTTTACTAGTTCTAATGAAGCTCAGATTAATGATCTATTAAAAGGTACTGCCCTACATGCCCATACAAAGGCAATGGCTTATGTGAGGGTGATCTCATCCCTAAATAAAAGGTCAGCAAGTTCTGGAATGGATTGGATACTCTAGAAATAGTCATTATTTTACACAATACTAAACTGGCTGGACTCTTCTCTGTGTCCTCATATCCTTGACTCAAAAGTAGCCAGTTCCTGAAACTTTATTATAAGTGGAAAACTCCCCAAAATACATATTAATCTTTTCTGCCTCCTCTCCCAAGGTGATCTCCTTATTGCCTGGAGCATGAAAATTGATTATCTTTAATATGATTTTAGTTTGCATTATAACAGGCTTGAATAGGGAATGTAAAATATCCAGACTTTCTAAAATCCTACCATCTTGGGCTTTGGTGGTGGACCCACAAGTTGTGTGTTTGCACTATAAAGGAACGTTTCCCTGCACTGTTTCGAACTTTACTGCATTGGAACTTGACTGAGTGTCATATATTTCTGTTTATAAATGAGTTAGAGACTTTTGATCAATTTTCACTCTGCCCTCAGAATTATGAATATCTTATTGGAATTTCTAACCCTTCTGCTGACCAGATTTGGGTCTTTATTGCTTGAGGTATAATTTCAGCCACTGAACTTCTGAATTTCCACCTAATATATGTCCCTTACCAACAACAGCATCCCTTATTAGATGTGTCACATCAGTATCGACAGAACACGTGTATATTTATATATATATCTCTCCTTTTTCATGTATTTAGGCTTGTTGCTACTACTACACTTGATTTACCTCATCTGATTTCTTTATTAAATTAGCTCTGAGGGCCACTAAATGTTAATTCTCTCCCAAGGAGTTTCCAGCATTCAGTTGTGACACATTCTGTCTAATTCACTAATACTAAAACTTATGGGGGACTTTTTATACCACTGATCCTGTCAGAAGGTACAAAGTTTCTCAAATGTTTTTCGACTCACATCTCATATCTTTGTTTTTCATTCCAGGCCTTTCAGTTTTCATTTTATTTAAGTCTGTTGCTTCTAAGACATTGCATTTCCTTTCTTTATTTGTTATTAAGTGCTCATTTGATATGGCTTTTTCAGTTACAGGGTGGTATTTTCCCAGGACTGGCACATCTGTAGTTGTCTCCCAGTGCCAGCACATGAATTTGCTTCCAAGTAAACCGAGGCTTAAACCAATCCATGAACTTCAGGGTCAAAGATTGTGATGGGGTGGGATGGAAAACTAGAAACGGAGGGGTTTATTAATGCCTTGCGATGTGAATTCACAAATATTTCAGGCTGGATTAAATTCCTTGTTAAGGACTAACCTCTGGAAGCGTCTGCTTTCTGCAACATCTGCTGTGGAGGAGAGATTTGGGCACCGGCGCTGTGACTACACTCTCACTAGAGCCAGGCAGAGGAACAGATGGAGTCTCAGGAAAGGAGTAGGATTGAAAATCACTCTGATTTGGACCTCACTTGTAGGTCTTTAATTTCCCCCCAGAGGAAATTGTCAGATTGGAGCAGAGGCAGAATACATTTGTGTGCCTGTGCTTTACTGAGTCAGACTCTGGCCTCGCTCACTTCCTCTGCTCCTCTGACCCCTCTTCAGCTGCGAAGAGCCACAGGAATGTAACCTGGTGTGATTTCAGTGCAGCAACTGAGTAACTCTTGCCTTTCACATTTAGAATAACCAGGAAAAAAAAGGGAAAGAAAAAAAAAAAAAAGGAGGCTGAATGAAACCAGAAACCGTGATTTCATTTGCCAAGACTCTTGTGTTTTCTCAACAGCAGGGATGTGTCCTGCAAATTTCAGTCTGGAAATATTCACGTCCATACAGAGCTAGCTGTTTGATCTGGGCATGTTTTGTGCTTTAATTGGCCCTGAAGGAGAGTGTGTGTATGTGGAAACGCTCAGAATCTGGTTTCTTAACAGATTTTTAATAATAAGAAGCAATCACTTACCCCACACTTTTGTTCGCAGCACGTTGGGAGAGCTTGTCCCCGTGTTTTAATTGATGTGAAATGCTGGGAAGCTCCTGAGTCACTGGGACGTGGAGCAGGAGGAGTGTCGGAGGGCAAGGAGTTAAATTTTGATGGTGTGGGCTGTGCTGTGTATGGAAGAAAAGAGGTCTAAGCGTTGTGCTGAAGATGCATCGTTTCCTGGGGCTCATCCTTCATCTGGGTCTGAGCAGTTGGGAGGCCTCAGATGATCACAGTTCTTTAAATTCATGGGAATTCAGATTAAAATCTACACATTTTAAATTGCCATCATCTTTGAAATAGTTTGTCACCCTCACTAATAAAACCGTTTCACTCCCTCTTCCCCCAAAATGTTCTCCAAGCTGGTCTGATTCCACTTTTGAATGTGGAAGCATGGACTCATCTCTGTTGAAAATACAGAGAATAAGCTCAGAGCTGGGCTATATTGAGCAGGGATACAAGTGGTTCCTGTGCGGGGAGAGGAAGGAAATTGGGTGGTTCGAAGTGTAGAATTACTGGGAAGTTCAGAAAATGTATTTTAGTAGGCAAAGCATTTTCAGTACGTATGAAGAAGCTTGGGATTGGGAGAAATATGATTTCCTGTAATCAAGGTGCTGGGAGTTGTTTGCCAGCCACTAATGCCTTTAGGGAAATCTCATAGCAAAGCGTGTAAATGAAAGGGATATTAGCAGAGATTGGCTTCGTTTTCTTTAGGGCAAACCCATAAAAAGTTATGGTGTTTCATATGCCCGACTTCAGGTGCTTTAGTTATCTTCTGGCTGCTCTGTTCCACAAGTTGTTGGAAAATGTTTTGACAATGCTGGTGAAAGTAACCGGTATAAATTTTACCTGCTGTGCTGCAAAGAAATTTGTGTAGTAAAAAAGCTTATCAATGTTAAATTAAAGGAATTTTGGGTCAATACGACCACTGATAAATTTCCTGTTAAATTAAGTGTGCCTGGAGTCCTATATTTAGTGGAGCTATTGCCAAATTCCAGCAAGGCTCAAGCATTTCCAATAATTATTACAGCAAAATTTGCAGCATATGTTTTTTTCCTATTGACATATTAGGCATATTTGCAGTAGGACACATCCTTCATGGGACTGGGTTGTTGTAGCCTGGGGAGAGATGTGCCCCACAGTGTAATCAGCATAAATTACCAGAGAAATCATTGAATCATTGAAAGGTTTGGGTTGGGAGGGACCTCAAAGCCCATCCAGTGCTGCCCCCTGCCAAGGGCAGGGACACCTTCCACCAGCCCAGGTTGCTCCAAGCTCCCTCCAGCCTGGCCTTGGACATTCCCAGGGATCCAGGGTCAGCCACAGCTTCTCTGCCCACCCTGTGCCAGGGCCTGCCCACCCTCCCAGCCAGCAATTCCTTCCCAATATCACACCTAACTCTGCTCTCTGGCAGCTTAAAGCCATTCCCCCTTGTCCTGTCACTCCAGACCCTCAGGAAAAGTATTCTTAATAATTGCTTTTTTTTTTGGAATGAAGATATTCTTCTTTGCATTCCCACCTGTGCCATGGGCAGGTGAGATGCCAACAGTGCCCCTGCACTCACAGAACTGATGGATTCGGTCCCTGTGCAGGGCAAGACTTGCTCCTGGATAAACCCGAGTGTCTCCCAGCAGGGGCTGGAAATGAAATCAATTCCTTCTGGGTTTCCTGAGCAAGCCCTGTGTGCATGTGCAGGGCGTTGTGGAGTCCCATCGTGTCTCCTCAGGAATGAATCCACGTGCAGTCGGTCCTAACGCGCCTCTCGCACCGCAGGAAATGGATATTACGGTTGCTGCGTTGGAACGTGCGCTCAAATGCATTGGGAGTTTGATACTATTTTTCAAGCTGCCAAATAGATAATGTCAGAACGTTTCTGAAATGGGATCCTCACATCAAGATATACGGCACCAATCAGCTCACATCAGGCAAAGTACAGTGGAAAGCCGGGGATGGAGGAGACTACTACAGAATTTCCATTTTCATTCCCTATGTCAACAGCTTTGTAACTTACCTAGTAGATTGTTTTATGTTTTCCAGACATATTCTCAGTAGACCACAAACACTACATTCAGCTCAACCTTCAGAACCCAAAGAATTAGATATGCTGTAGTTTATGAAATGGATGTTTATGAAAGTATCCTTTGTTTGAATTGCTCAAAAACCCAACATGAATTCAAACTTTGACAGCGTAAGCAGAAAATAAGAGGGCCATAGTGATCTCCCAAATGTAGCCTTAACTATTGAGGTTCTCATATTGAAAATGCAATTTTCTGTCTAGATGTTTATGAATGTCTTCAAATTCCCTTTCATAATAGCCCCTTTCTGACAGGCCTTTTTCAACTCTGAAATATGAGGAGAAAGGTTGCTGCAGAGTGTAGTATGTGCCATTACAGGAGGTGCACCCCTGTCCCTCCTGCCAAGGGCGCTCCTGCCGGAGCTGGGGATGATGGATGCGTGGGGAGGAGGGAGCAGAGCCCGGGGTCCATCGCAGAGGAGCAGGATTCTCCTACTGACTCACAGCCAGTCCAGGTGCTAAACCACGGCGTGACGCTTCAGGGAGCCTGTCTGTGTAAAGCGTGTGAATCCCGTGGGATTTTATAAGGTGTGGGGATAACTCCAGCCTCACGTGAGCTGAGCGTTGGCAAACCTCAGTGTCTGGGGTCTGAGGAACAGGCAGAACTGTTCCTGGTGAATTACACTCCGCAGGTACAAGTGTGTGTTTGCTTTGGAGAGGCTCTAAATGAGAGGAATCGTTTTCCCTTGATCCCCCGTGCGTGGTACAGTCGGTGTCACCGGGCTGGATGGGCAGCAGGGCACAGCACGGCAGAGCTGGACACAGGGCAGGACAGCGGGCACAGAGCACAGACTGGTTCTGCCTGTTCTCCTTCATGTCTTCACCTTGGCTTGGTGCTTTGGTGAGAACCTCATGGCAACTGATTGTGCTCTCAGGCAGCTGGGGGAGAGAGTCCCTCAGGAAACTGTACCCTGGGCTGGATCCCCACGGCGTGGGCAGCAGGGTGAGGGAGGGGATTGTCCTCTTCTGCTCTGGTGACACCCACCTGCAGTGGTGCCTCCTGCTCTGGGGTGGGTCTCCAGCACAAAAAAGACCTGTTGGAAGGAGTTCAGAGGAGGCCAAGGAGATGCTCCCAGGGCTGGAGCCCCTCTGCTCTGGAGCCAGGCTGAGAGAGCTGGGGGGGCTCACTGGGAGAAGAGAAGGATCCAGGGACATCTGAGAGCCCCTTCCAGAGCCTAAAGGGCCTCCAAGAGAGCTGGAGAGGGACTTGAGACAAGGGATGGAGGGACAGGACGAGGGGAAAGGGCCTTAAGCTGAAGGAGGGTAGGTTTAAATTAGATATTAGGAAGTAATTCTTGGCTGTGAGGGTGGTGAGGTCCTGGGAGAGCTTGCCCAGAGAGGTTGTGGACTCAGGCTCTGGAGATGCTCCAGACCAGTCTGGGTATGAATCTGAGTACCCTGGTCTGAGGCTCCCTGCCCATGGCAGGGGAGGCTGAAAGTTGGTGATCTTTAGAGTCTCTTCCCACCCAATCCATTCCATGATTCCATGTTTATGATTCTATAGTTGGAGAGTCCCATTGTTGGATCTCCACTGCCAAGACAACTGGTGACCCAGGAGCTCCAGCCTGGAGTCTGAACCTTGAGACTATGACGGTACTGATGGAACTGTGCCTTCCCAACCAGCCACAGGGGATCTGAAAAGCAAAGCTCATGAATGTTTGGATATTTGGGGTTCAAACCATGTGCATTTGGCAGTTTTGCAGGTGTGATCCCATTTAACCTTTCCTTGGGATTTTGCTGCTGGGGTTTGGTAAGAGCACAGATGGGGACCCAGGAGGAAACTCAGTGAAGGGCTCCCCTGCCCCAGGGAGCTGCTTCAGAGCTGCCATATCCCCTGATGAGAAGACTCTCACTGATTTCACTGGGCTTGATGTCACGCTAGTTGATAAAAGATCGATTTTATGAGGTTAATTGTTTTCCCCACATTAAAATGTTGTGTTTTTTCTTCCTACAAACCCACGGGCTTTAGGACAGTGTTCTGGTGCATGAAGAGGAATATGCTGAGGTGGCAGCAACATCAAGGACCTGTGAGAGCCAGGAGAGCCTTGCAAGTGTCTGTGGTGCTCAGCTGTTGGTTTTGAGGACTCGAATATATGAGCATCCTGGATGCCAGGCAAAACCATGAAGGCTTTATGCAAACAAAAATGATCCAGCGTGGATTGTTTGTCGCTTTCCCATTTGTGAACTTGTGCAGATACATCCGTATAATATATATCTGTATAATGGACTAGGATGTGATGGAACAAACTGTTCTTTGTAGGAGAGATAGAAAGGAGAATGACCTTCCTTTTCTTTGTTGTCCAGTGTCACCAAATGTTGGCAAAATTACCTGTTTCAGGGAAATAATGCTTGGAAGGTGTTGGAGAAATCCTTGGTAGAAAGCACTGATGCCATCAGGGATCAGTATGTTCTCCAGGAGAGCTGTTTGCTGCTGCTGAATTCTTACCAGTTGTGCTTGTGAGACTATCCCTCTTTTACTCTGTTCCCTTGATCACTCTTTACCACCTTCTTCTTCTTTATTTTCTATCCCTTGAGCATCTTTTTCTCCAACCTGTTTTGGGCAGCTCTCCATGTAACATTCAGTCCTACTCATATTCATCATGTTGGAAAAGGAGCTAGAAAATAACCCTTTTCTCTCTCCACCCACAGTATTCCTTGTAGTGATAATAAAATGTGCTTTTCTGTGTGTTTAGGAGTGAAAGAAGAGACAAATCAGAGAAATTATTAACAATGTCCTAGTTCAGGATGTAAATGTGCTGCTGGTGTCGGGCAGGTCAGAGGAGCCCGACTGGGAGCTCTCTACATATTCTCTAAAGAAATATTATTTAAAGGGTGTTCCTCTGAGGGATTCAAGAGGCTAAGGGAAGGCAGGAGGAAGTGCAGCTGCATTGCCAAGCAGCACTCCCAAAGGAAAGCTGGAACCCTGTCCAGGTGCACTGCTGTGCTACCTCAGGGGTAAACTGGGGCACTCTCTGCACTTCTTGTATCTGTCATTCACATTTTTACATAAATACAATGTGCACTATGAGGGGAGTAGAAATCTGCAGAAATCTAAAGGGGGTGAGAATGTTTACCTTCTTTTTTTTTTTTCTTCTTTTTTTCTTTTAATTATCTATATAATGTGAATTGTCTCATAATAGGGGTGGGACATACCCAGGGTTCCTGTCCCTCACAGCAATCTGGGCTTGGGTCTGGGTTCAGCTCCGCATTCAAACAGCAGCTAAAGTGTAGAATAGGTAAATATATAAAGTACTTTATAAATATAAAACGGGGTGAAATTCTGTGCCCGTTCTCAGAAGGTGCTGGTGTCCAGGCTCGGAGCAGAGGAGCTCACTACTTAGTCAGATCCATAATGGAGCAGCGCTGGGAAGTCCCCTGGCTGGGCTGGCCCTGGCTGTGATCCCATCCCTCCTGGGAGGTGGCATCCCTCCCAAATGCTCCTGAGGCCACAGTCCAGCAAATCCAGGTGGCAGGTGCACAGCTGGGGTGGGATGTTCCCATATGTCCATTGATGTAGGCAAATGCATTCCATGTTCAGCTTCTGAAGTCGGTTTAATAATAAACATTAAAATACCAACTGACCTGCAAGAGGAGAAAAAAAAATAGTTTGTGACATTAAACAACTTCACATGAAATAATTCAAGTTAACCTGCAGCAGATTTTAAGCACAAGCAAGTCCCTGGGTGGTGGAGGTTGAGATGCCCACCCTGAAAATGTCAGGCAGCAGCTGAAACCTCTGTGTGCTCCCAGGTCTGACAAAATGAGGTGGAGGCAGAGGCAGCTCCAGAGTCAGCCTGAGGAATAAGGGAGGAGTGTGTCAGTCAAAAGAGAGGTAGCATTTCTATTTCTAATGGTGCTGGAAGGTGCCAGGAGTCCGGAGGAACCGGGGAGCAAGTGTTCCATCTCCTGAGCTTGCATATCTCCTCTGAAACTTCCCAGATTTCCCCACTCTCAGGATGCTCCCTCCAAATCACTGCCATCCCCTGCCTGGTTCAGCTTTTTCTGGCTTTATGGAAACATAACAGGAAAAGCAGGCAAGTTGAACCCAGCGTGATGGTTGAATAGTTTTCTTCTGCTCTGGAACAGGGAGCAGAGATCGTTTTGATTCATTTATTGTTTCAACGCCAGGCAAATACAAATGTTTCTCTTGCATCCGAGGATATTTTTAATCCTGCTTTTTAGATGTTTTATTTTGCTTGAAACTCCAAACGCATTCTTCCCAGAATTTCTAAGCTGGTTCTTTTAATTTTTTTTTTTTTTAGGGTATCCTGTCACTTTTTAAATACAGTCTTTTCATGTTGCCAGTGAATTGCTTTGATCTGCAGATGAAAACTGATGAGTCGCAGTTTCCTCAGCGCTGAACTTTGCCAAGAGTTCCGAGTGTGTCTGTGACGGAGCCTGTCAGGACCTGAAATTCGGGAAAATAAAATTCCTCACAGGACTTTCCAAAGCAACCTTTCCCCATTGTCTGTAAAACAAAAAGCCCAGGACAAGATGTCCCTGGTTTGGTAGCACGAAAGCAAATGAATGGAAAAGGAACACAGTTTGATGGATGCGTTTGGTGTTTTATTTATGGAGTAATAGCTGGGAAGTAAAGTTATATCCCTCTTTCTCCGTGCCACATCTCCACGACTCGAGGGAGGAGCTTGGAGCACGGAGGGATAGCTGGGGGGAAAAAACTGCCCCTGAAGTGCTCTTAAAAACTGTACCCTGAACAGGCTGACATGCAGTGGTGCTGCGGGATGGATGGATGGATGGATGGATGGATGGATGGATGGATGGATGGATGGATGGATGGATGGATGGATGGATGGCAAGGGGTCTCTGAGCCATCCGGCTGTCCCAGCTCCAGGGCCAGACCAGGGCTGGAAACCCCTGAGGTTGGGGACAGCCCAGCCTCCCCAGGGAACCCCTTCTGCAGCTCCTCTGCCCTCCAGGGGAAGATGGTTTTCCTGAAAATCCAGCACTTTTGGTGCCTCTCGGCGCCTGAGCTCAGGAAACACACACATCCCTCGGGGGGAAATGGGCTATTTTGGTCAGTTCATGCCAAATTACAGAGTGGGTGGTTGGAAGAGGCAGCCCAAGGTTGTTCTCATAAATACCATAGTTCCCTCAGATTCGGCTGAGTGATTCTTTTTAGCTGAACTGCTACTTGAATTCTGCAGCATATTCCAGGGAATAAGTAAATAAAACACCATTCATGCCATGGGATCAGCATACTAATTTATGGCCAGATCTGAAGCCTTTTCCCAAGGCAAAATACAATTAAAGCCAGGCAGAACTTGACCCGAGTGAGCACTTCAGCATTTGATCTGTGAATTTGACTTTTCTGCATTTTTATTATTTTTATACAGTAGTAAAAGTCTCTCCTGCTGGTGATTTTACATTGTGCTGGATATTGAATTCCTTGCAGCAGAGGCCTCACCTCTTGAAACCTAATCTTATATAGCGTGCTGTCTAAAGAACTTAATTCTTATTGGGATAACAAGTTTAAAAATATATATTTTTAAAGCACATCTGTGACATTTTTGTTAACCTGGTTCTAATGGTGATCCAGCAGGAACAGCAGAGGATGAAAAGCGAGGAACAGGCTGAGATCTAATCTGACCCAACTCATTGATTCCCTCCCTGACCTCGGGTAAGCCTTTTGACCTGCCTGGGCCTCAGTCAACTCAGCTGGAAAATTGGGTAAAGAGAGGAGCCCGTTAGAAAACCATCTTCAATTTGAACAGAGATTTCCTGGAGACCCAAAAAAAGTGAGTGTAGTCATTTGGTACAGACATAATTGATTGTGGAGTGCACAAGAATAACATCCTGAGCTGTGGGGTCCCATGGATGACATCTCATTCGTCCTGTGGCGGCTGGGTGGTCTCTGTGTCCACTTTTCCTGTCTCCAGAGCTGGACTTTCCCTTTTCCCAGGTAAGTCTGGCTGTGTCTGCCCTCAGTAAAACTGTGGCTCAAATATTGCATGAGCCTAAGAGGGTGGTAGGGAGTTGTTATTATTATTCCTGTTTGGATCAGAGTTACTGAAGTGAATTATTGTCCCCTGGATTTTCACAACCTGGAGTGGTATCACTGATACTGTGCCAATAACACATAACAAGGATTTCAGGGATTTACAGAATCACAAAGTTGGAAGGGACCCACAAGGACCATCCAGTCCAACCCCCAGCCCTGCACAGGACCATCCCCAAGAGTCCCACCCTGTGCCCCAGAGGATCATCCAACACTCCTGGAGCTCTGGCAGCCTTGATGCTGTGCCCACTGACCTGGGGAGCCTGGGCAGTGCCCACCACCCTCTGGGGGAAGGACCTTGTCCTGAGATCCCACCTGACCCTGCCCTGACACAACTCCAGACCATTCCTGAATTCATTGCTCAGAATTCGTAGAATCTCAGACTGGGTTGGGTTGGAAGGGACCTCAAAGCCCACCCAGTGCCCCCTCCTGCCACGGGCAGGGACACCTTCCATGAGCCCAGGATGCTCCAAGCCCCGTCCAGCCTGCCCTTGGACACTTCCAGGGATCCAGGGGCAACCACAGCTTCTCTGGGCAACCTCTGAGATTCTCCTGAGGCTTTCCAGTGTGTCCTGTCTCTCCCGAGCCAGGATTCCTGCCATCAGTGTGGACCCGGCAGTGCCTGGAATTCCCAAGAGAAGGGTTCAGGCTGCCATCCCAACATCAATCCTCACCTAAGCTGGAGTGGGGACCGCTCTGCTCCCCAGGGTGTGCCCAAAGCTGGGCGCAGGGGTTGGCTTTGTGCAGGTGCCCCATGGCTGGCACTGGAGCAGGAGGGTGCAGTGCCAGGGGGTGGTTGGTGCCAGGGGGTGGTTGATCCCAGGGCACTGCCATGGCTTGTGGCCCCAGCGCCGGAGCTGGCGCCGCTCCCGGCCGCGTGCCCTGGCACTGTTTGTCCTGGGCAAAGGCCAGCTCCCCTCTCCGTGCCAGAGCCCTTCAACCAGCCCGCGCTCGCTAATCTATTCTCCATGACCCACACGCTGGAAAAATGACCGCTTCCTTTTCCCAATTCCCACATCTGCTATTTGTTTTCCTCCCTTTGCCTCGCCGAGGTTTGGGAAGGCGTTCAGGAATGCCGAGCGCTGTTCAAAGCCAGCCTGACCTCAGATGCTGAGTGGCATTTAGCTGGCAAGGCTTGGAGGTAAACAGTGGAGGGGGAAACGGGCATGTTTCTTCACTTTCACGTGTGTAGTTAGAAATGTTTTTAAATAAAAATAATGATTTTATTCTAAAATGTTGCCTGAGGTAGGAGGGACCTGGTATTTCCAATGGAAACTAGTAAATCCTGCTTTGCCAGTTAATTGGCTCTGTCGTTATCCTTCCATGAAATAGTCTAAACTTTAACATTAATATTATGTGCAAACACCTAAAAAAAGTCACTTCTACTCGTCCAAATGAAATTACTATGTGAGAATGACATTTATGTTGGAATAAAATCATCACTGTGCCTCATATAACATAATATATCTCTATTTTGAATCACACACACACACACACACACAAAAAATAATCCCAGGCTCTGCTCCCTTTAAAAGTGCAGGCACAGAGACCCAAAAATTTCACTTGAAATTTTTTAGAATTTTTAATGGAATATTCTGAAAACATTTATTTTATTTTGAAAACATTTAGCAAGAAAATTTGAAAAGCAGTGAGCAAATTACAGTGTGGAAGCAAAATCTAGTCAGAATTTGCATAATAACACAAAATGTTGGATTTTGTGTGGCACTAGATGACACGCAATGACCAAGAATCCACCTTTCTTTTCCCCATTTTTTTTCCAGAGAGGACTTGATAGACCTCCCTAAATGCATTTCCTTGCATTCCTTTTTAATCAAATGAAGTGATTTTAAATTTTTTAAGCACATTTAGATATATATGCACCCTGGAACTAAAGAACAGTAGAAGCAATCACGCCTTGGGAGAGACAAAATTCTTATGGAAGATTAAAGGGACATTTAACCAAAGATGCTTCTCTGCCTTTTTTTGTAGCAACTCAGTGCAAGTTTGGTGTCAAAATAGAAACTGGAGGCTAAAACTGGGATCAGGGTCTATGGCTGTGTATTCCTCTGGGCAAAAGTACGGGAATTACTCACAAATATTTGGTGGGTTTTATATCAAGAGCCAAAAATATCTGTGTACTTATGGAATAAAAGGGAATGGAATTTTAAAAGAGCTGATTACACTCACTGCAGAGCTGCTTTTTAGGTCAGTGGCCAAGAACGAGGAGCTGAATTTTTCTGCCTTTGGAGACACATGTTCCACCTAGGAATGAGGATTTGGTGGCAGGAATTAGCTCCACAGCAATGAGTGTGTCGAGATTTGGGGGCACCTCCTCCCCTGTCCTCTCCTCTGAGGTGCCACACGTGCCATCTAAAGTCCTCAAACAATTCTGAAAGCTTTCACTTATTCCTGTTTAACCTGCTGTTATCACTCCTGTGTGCCTTTTGCTTTTGCTCTTGGCCAGATTTCCTGCCACCATCGAGCACCTTTGTCTCAGATTATTTCCCCCCCCCCCGCCCCGGGTAGATCGAGTTGCATTTCTTTCAAGTTCAGTGTCATTTGTCACTGTTCAGTGACTGAGCTTTGAAATCCCCCCTGGTCACCGATGGCACCCACTCTGGCTGTCGCTGGGACAGAAGGCAGAGAGGAAAAGTGCCATGAGGTCACCCAGCCCAGCTCCTCCAGCTCTGGCTGGGGGATGGAGCTGGGGGAGATCTTTGGGCAGCTCTTTGGGTCCAGGCTTGGCGTTTGCTCCTGCGGGCAGATAAAGTTCTCTTTCATGTCCAGGAGGCAGCAGGAAAGGAAAACCCAACGTGCTGGTGGAATGAGTCCCCCATTGTGCCTGAGGGACCCTGCTCAGTGTCAATAGATAGAGTGGCTGTGCTTCAAAGGGCTGTGACGGTGACAACAGGGACTCAGGGCTGCTGGCCTCCGAGTGGAGACCTCTGTCTGTCCACAGCCAAGCATCACATGGGGACAAAGGGTGGGAAATACAGACATTTTTGGCGTAATGCCTAAATATGGAGCTGGTTTGTGCAGAGTGAAAGGCAGAAATATAGTTAGAAAGTTATAAAAAGTCCGTACTTTTGGTAGAAAATGAATAAAAACAGTCAAAATAAGGGGACAGGGAATTCTCGGTGAATTCAGTGCAAAGCTCCGTTTCATTTTAATAGAACAATGGAATGGTTTGGGTTGGAAGGGACCATCTCCTTCCACCCCCTGCCATGGGCAGGGACACCTCCCACCAGCCCAGGTTGCTCCAAGCCCCGTCCAACCTGCCCTTGGACACTGCCAGGGATCCAGGGGCAGCCACAGCTTCTCTGCCCACCCTGTGCCAGGGCCTGCCCACCCTCCCAGCCACCAATTCCTTCCCAATATCCCATCTTATCCCTGCCCTCTGGCAGTGGGAAGCCATTCCCTGTGTCCTGTCCCTCCATGCCTTGTCCCCAGTCCCTCTCCAGCTCTCCTGGAGCCCCTTCAGGCACTGGAAGGGGCTCTGAGGTCTCCCTGGATCCTTCTCATCTCCAGGTGAACCCTCCCAGCTCTCCCAGCCTGGCTCCATATGTCAGATGAAGAGAAAATCTGTGTTATTTGTGTTTGTAATCGATGTAGTTTGTGATGACAAAGTTACTGTGTTGAGGGAAGTTGTGCATCCTAATTTTCTGCAATTTCTTGCTGTCTCTGGATTTAGTTGTGACTACCTGTTGGTCTGGAATGTTTTATTTTTCTTCTTTTCTGTGCATGTCAGCAGCACCACAGCCCCCACGCAGGGACGGTCCTGGCTGATGGTCAGTTAGATTAAAACCTGTCATTTTTGCAAATACTTTGTTGTTTGTCTCTGACGTGGGAATGATGTTCTGGTCCTTTAAAATGTGGCGTGAGATTATATCAGAGTGAGAGTGTCACTTTCCAAACTGGAGCAAAGAGGAGGTAGAGACAGTAGGTAAGTCTGTTAGTGTAACTACACCAAAAAGAGGCAAAAGTGGAGAAAAAATGCATTTAAATACTTTAGTCTCTTCAGTCTGACTGTCTTCAGCTTATGAACTAATTGAGGAGAGAATGGAAGCATAAAAGCATTTCTTGTCAGAGTTAGAGAAGTAATTAACTGATCATGTGTTGTTTCTTTAGCAATTATGTGATATTCCCCTGTTGATCTGTTGAAATTTTTTGTCAGTATAAACATCCAACATCTCTGCTGTTTTCCGAAGTGGATAAATGAGGTCCTTCTCCTTCTCCTGGTGACCTGTGACTGGTTTTGACCAAGGTTTTCCAGGAGCTTTTGCCATTTCGGGGATGCCGAAGAACTGTGCAGAGAGGGGACTTTTCCATAATTAAACTCGGTGCAAAATAACGGGAGATCTTCATCACATTCTTTGTATTCCCATAAAATCTGTTGCCATGGGAGCTGGCATGGAATCGCAAGGCGGTGGAAATAGGGAGTGTTACGTTACGTTTGCCCTGTAGCCACTGGAGGGTCCCTTAAAATAAAGTCGCCTTTTATCTTTGCTTTCTGAATAAACATAAAACTAGATTTTTAGTGCAAAATCCTGATTTCAAGGTTATTGATGCCAGACTAAATTAATACAGTCTGTGCGATAGCACACAAAATCCCCAGCAAAGCCAGGGATACTCCTGTCTTTTGAAAGCTTGACATTTGTTTTTCATAATGAACTTAAAGGTCACCAGCTACAGATGAATCAGGATACCTGCTCGAGTTTACATTTACATGCATTTTATTTTATTCCCTGGTGCACTTTTTATGAGATCCATCACTGGAATAAAACTGTAGCGCTCTCTTATTATCCGGGTTTGATGGTCTAGAAGAGTTATCAACCTGCTGCCTTGAGGAACGGTTAGGAGTTGTCTTCAGAACGACCACGATTCAGTGTGGAGAGGGTGGAGACATCTCTGCTTGCTTTCCTCCTACACCCGAGCATCACCACTGATCTCCCCTGGAAATATAATATTAAAAAGGGTCTTGTTGCTCCCAACCTGTAATTCCTCATGTCTCGATGTCCCGCTCAATCCCTGAAATGATGTTACGTCGTCCACTTCAGTGAAAAATAGTTTGTGTGTATTGATGCTTCTTTAATTCTCGTTTTATTTCTACAGATGAAGATGTAATTAATCAAAATGCAGGGTTTGGAACTTCCAGGGATTCCAAATGCCTCATTCATCCTTACAATGAATGTGTCCCGTCTCTTCTGCATATGAATTTTTGTTTTTGTTCAGCCTAGCCAGTGACCTGCATTGCTGCACAGATTTCTCGAAACCAAATAACATTTTCTACTTTTACCAAAATACCTGTGGAGCTGACAGAGCATGATGCATTCATTTTCCTTGATTTTGTAGTGAGGGAAAAGGCTAGCATGAATAATTCAAAAATAATGCTGAGACTGTTAAGATTTAGTACTGGAGAGGTCATCACAGTTGGGAGAATGAGCTGGGAGACTATTACTATTCCACGATCTTTGAATCTCAAGGTGACATCATTATTATTTCTCTATATCTATAATGTGGTGCTGCAACCAACTTATTGCAGCGTTTCTCATGTAGGGTAGAAAGATCAATTACATACAGACCTCAAAATGTGAACTATAAGCATAGTGTCCAATAAAACTGTCATTAACAGTCGCCACAATTTTAACTGTCTGCTTCCAGGTCAAGCTGTTTTAAAAATGATAACTGACATTGAAAGGTTGAATAGAGAGCACCTGTTCCGAAGGGAACAGCTCTGCACCCAAATAAGTTGTCATTAACAGATTTGCTAATTCCATTCTCCGGTTTACAGAAGGATTCAGTGTTTCTCTCATTGTTTCGAGCGGCACATCCACAGGCAACCCTGGGAAAAAATGAAAATCCAAAGTTCTCCACAAGATCAGCATCCTCAGTGGCACTGGGGAATGCAGAGAAAGCATCCCTGTGCCATTTGATTTCATTTATTCCTGTCTTCGATGAGAAACGGGGTGGTATGACCCAAATGGAAGTTGCATGGTGGAGGTGCTTGTTGCAGTGCTTTAACTATTACCTCGCCTCTCACGCGCCGTCAGCCCAGGGAAGTGGGAGTTATCCAAAACAAACAGCTCCTGACGAATATCCAGAGAAATGCGTGCCAGGAAACAGCCGTCAGGACAGCGGAGCCGCCTCTCCATTGGGCCAGCGCTGCCTCGTGTGTTTAATTAAACATCCCTTTCCCTCGGAGAATATCCCTCCAGACTGCAACTCTTCCAATAAACACTTTTCCTACTTGTTTTGTTTTCTTTTTTTTTTTTTTTTGTAATTTTCAGATGAGTCTGAAAGATAAATAAGGCAGCTTTCATAAGGAAATTACAGAGGGAGAGGGCTGCTGTGCCACCTGTTCCCAACACCAGCGCATTTGATGTAAGAGGAGCTCAAATGTTGGAAAAATATGGTGCAGCTCTTTGAGGCCGTGGTTCCTCTTCTGGTTTTGAAGGAACAAGCTGCTGTCCTCCCCTCTTAGTTCTTTCCAGTTTTCCTGGTGGCATTCAGGCGTTGTGGCAGCTCCTTGTTCCTGGATCGCTGGGCATGAAGGCGGTGCAGGGTGAGGAGCACGGTGGGTCCTGTGCATGCCCAGCCCTGGGTTCCTTCTCACTCCACGCCCTTCTCCCCCTTCTTGCCTGATTTTTCCCTTTTTGGCTACTTCAGAGTTGTGACCCATGGCCAGGAACCGTCTGAACAGCTGACTGTTGCCTGGATTCTCCACCATGTCCTCCCAGGACATCGATGGCTCTTGGACAGCCAACAGCTGCTCCATGCTTAGGGTCTAAATGGGCTTCTTGGTGCCTCTGTTTTTCTAAATTCTTGTTTATGTTGTTGGTATAAATTAAGTATTTTTGCTGTAGGATCCAGAGCAGATGAGCTCCTGGGAGGCCAGAGAAGGAACCAGATTTCATGGCACAAACACTGGGAACTCTGGAGACTTCCCCTTGCTTCTGTTTTTATGATGAGCCCCTTGTTTTGGGGCCATGGCACAGCAGCAGCTCCATTTGCTGTCACATTTATGTTCAGGGAGTCTGCAGGTCAGGAGTCAGTTCAAGTGGCTCATCTGCTCCAGGATTTCCAAGTTCATATCACTCTGATTTGTGTTGGAAGGAGTTTCGGAAAAGTTTTGCTGCCATTTATTCCCTTTAGGTGACCAGAACATTTCATTTGGAGCGCCCATAGTGCTGGATTTGGCTTGGAAAGGCCATCTGGCTATAGGTGACCTTGCTTGAGATTTAAAAAGCATAATAATAATTTAATAATAGTGAAATATGGTTGACAAAAATGATGCTATTGCAGAGCCAAGGAGGGAGGAAATCCTCTTTCTGGCAAGGGGTTTGAATTTCATAGTGTGCTTTGAAACAACACTGGAGTCTTTTCAGGAGAGGAAAAGCAATGGTCCCCAAACCAGCCCCAAAAAGCACTGGGGCAAATGTTTGGAACGGATTCTTTGTCAAACCAGAAACTCCATCAGTTAATAATGAACTTTGAAAAAATGTTAAAAAGCTGCAATAATGAGAAATTCCTTTTCACCTTTTCTGAGCCCAGTGCCCAGTGAAGGATGTTAACCTGTCACTCAATCAAGGAGAGAAGAAAGTGGCAAAAAACACCCAAAGAGAGCCATTAAACCTGTTTATCATTAAATAAAAAGCCCCAGTTTGGCCTTAATGCAGGAAGGTGAAGTGTAGCATTCAAGGTAACGTAAACAAAACTGCAACTATTTCATTTCATGGGAGGTTTATGTTGCTCCCCTATTAAATTTAATGGGTTGCCTCGTGAGAAGCAGCTCATTAATATGAATACAAGGAGCACGTTTCAACCTGCAAACTAAATAACACAAAGATGGGTGATGTTTGTTTTCCTTTTGCTTTTGAAAAATATGAACTACTGGCAATAGCTGGAGTCTGGGGAATAGGGCCCTGAAGTGGGAATCAGGAGGTTGTGCTTCTCATTCCACTCAGTGTCACATCCCTCTGATGTGAACCCGAGCAAATCAATTAACTGCTGTTTACTTTGGGTCCTCAACCAGGTTAAATCAACGAGCAGTGGAATGCCCATTGTGGGGCTAAATAATCGTAATTAATTATGCTGGTTTTGATGAGCATCACTGGAGTGATGGGCAGTGCTGGGGTGGCACGGCAGGGTTGGGATTTGGGATGCTTGGCAGCTGCCGTGGTACTTCACCCCACTGGTGTGGTTGTGTTGATTGCTTTTGGCTCCAGAGTGACCACAAAAGTGGTGCCCATAGGCAGGGGAAAATGGACATTCCTGGGTCCGTGGTTCCCTTTGGAATGATGGACTAAAGAGTCTTTCCCGTGGGAATAGCTGAAGTTGCTGCTGGATGTATTTCCAGTAAGTTGCTGCATGAACAAAAAAGAAGCAAAATTAGCTAAACACCTTCAAAATGAAATTGAAAAATCAGACAGCAAACAGCCAGGATGGGGAGTATTTACGGCCCTCAAAGGGACATTATTTGCCCACATTTATCAAATTAGAATTCATCTTCCAGAAGACAGAGTCCCTTTCATGGTTTTACTCTCTGGCCACAAAACTAACCCTCACCTGTGGGTCTCCTGAGATGGGAACTGCACTCAGTGCTGGGACTCCCAGAAAATCACCAGCCAAGAATTTGAGTGCAGTTTTTCCCCCAGTGTTTTGTCCTGGGGAGGAGCTGCCTTCCTGGTGGCACCTCTGGGATGAACTCGCTCTCCTTCTGCCTCCAGCCCAGTGTGCAGGTGGAATGGCTGATGGAGACCAAACCCATGGCCCAGAACTGTCAGTGGTTCCTCAGGACACACTGGTTTGCACTGGGACGGAAGGTTTCTCTACTGGTTTAACAACAAAGGCAATAAATCTGTGCAATCACACGTGGTCAGAGCCATAACTGGACCTGTTTTATTGTCTCCTCTGTATTTTTGGTGGCTGGGAGCATAAAAAAAACCTGCAGTGCTCTCCTCAAACTGTCCAAAGAATCCCTGGTGGAAAAGCCTTGCCTTGTGTGGTAGGGTTGGGATGGATCACAATAAAGGCCAAAGGGAAAAATTTCATACTGATTTCAAAAAAACCCCATAATTCCTACTAAAAAAATTTACAATAAAACCAATCAAGTTCATTAAAAGGCCTGAGTGCGTAAAACTTCCAATAATAATTAAAATTCTAGGATAAAACACATAAAAATTACTTCAAAAGACTGGTAAGACCTGCATTCTGATCCTCAAGTTGTACAAGGAAAAAATGTTAAATATTCTACTTTTTTTAAAAATTTTGTTACATTTCTGCTCCATTGCGCATACTCAGGAGACCTCTTTATTTCAAATTTAAAATAGTCCATGAAAATCTGTATTGACGTAATAGCTTATTAGGCTACAAGCAAAATATTCCCAGAACTAATTTTTAATTAATATAGTTCACTGAAAACTTATAAAAGATTCATACATAATATGATAAAAGAAATAAACATCCTCAATACCATGTTAAGTTTCTTTTCTTTGTAAAACATTGGTTTTTCTCCTCTGCTACCAGCACAATGCAACCTACTCCTCCAAAACTGGCTTGTCTTTGGCAGCTCTGTCAGCTGCGATATTTTCCGATATATAAAATGATGCTTATTATTTCCGAGGCAGATTCTGACACCTTGTCTCACTTTGGGTGCTGCCTTTCATAAACTGCCCCATATTTTCAACCCAGACTTCCCCTGGAGTTTGTCCCTGTCCCTCCAAGATGCTTCTCCAGAGCTGGTGGAGGTCACTGGAGATCATCTCCCTGACCCGTGTGAGTTTTGTGTCAGTCACAAGCACAGGCTGGAGAGCTGGGGGGGCTCACCTGGAGAAGGAAGGGCTCCAGGGACACCTGAGAGCCCCTTCCAGTGCCCAAAGGGGCTCCAGGAGAGCTGGAGAGGGACTGGGGACAAGGCATGGAGGGACAGGACACAGGGAATGGCTTCCCACTGCCAGAGGGCAGGGTTAGGTGGGATATTGGGAAGGAATTGGTGGGTGGGAGGGTGGGCAGGCCCTGGCACAGGGTGGGCAGAGAAGCTGTGGCTGCCCCTGGATCCCTGGGAGTGTCCAAGTCCAGGTTGGATGGGGCTTGGAGCAACCTGGGCTGGTGGAAGATGTCCCTGCCCATGGCAGGGGTGGGTTAAACTAAATAGTCTTTAATGTCCCTTTCATCCTAAACCATTCTATGATCCTCTAAAGTAATAAAAATATGCCAAGGTTTGACCAGAGTTAATCTCTGCAGTCACATCAAGGTGAGATACAGAGTCCAAGCTCCCTCTGAGGGCTGTGAGGAGAAATTGGTGTCTCAAGGGATGTTTCTTGTCCTCATCTCTGGCACAGGAAGGGGCATGTCGGGACTGCTGGGCAGGAAAGTGCCTTAAAACAGGTCCCCTCCTGGCTGGTCCCACCTACAGAGTCTGACCCTGCACATTTTTACCATCAGAAGACACAGGGAGAGATCCTTGGAGAAATACACAAGTCCATCTTGAGCCTTCCCAGCAGGGCTGACCTTCTGTGGCCTCTTTGGCACGACATACTTGATTTTTGCCCTAAAAGAAGCAGCTGTTCGATGGATAGTCTCTGACACTGAGTGCTCTGAGGAGCCCTTTCCTCCTCGCTCTCTTCCCTCCCCCAAAGTCCTCCCCAGACATAAATCACGTGTTTCATTTTAAGTTCCTTTTATTTCAGCCTGTGCACAAATCCCATTAGCATCAGAGAATCCCACTGTGGAATTGGATGTACAAGTTAATCTGGGACAGCTCGCCAGTAAAAACTGGGGGCTCTTGGCCATCAATCGGTCTGTCGAGATGGGGCCACCTGGGTGGGACCGACCCTGGTGGGCCATTCAGTGACAGGGTGGAGGCTTCACTGCCTCAGCCTTCCTTCTTCTGGCCGGGACAGAAGAGGAGTCCAGCTGGAAGGCTGATGACCTGCATTCCCGTTTCCTGTGCCCGTATTCCCGGCAGCCGCCGTTCCCTCTGCAGCCGCCCCAGACAAAGGCGGCGTCACCTTTTCTCCTGAAGTGATGACAACTGAAGGTGTTGATTTTTATGCAGCTCTGGTCAGAGCTCGTTGCTCCTGTTGAAGGAAAAGGCACTCACATTCCTACTGAGACTATCCTGCTGGACTGCAGCAGCATGAGGTGTTCCCAGGCGTGGGAAGGGAATTTGGGGGTTTAGCAGCTGCCCCCGGCGCTGGTGCTCCTGTTGGAGGGGCCGAGGCTGCTGCTGGTGAACAGAGGAAGGAAGAAAAGCAGGAATTGTGTTTTTAGAACTGTTAGCAGAAACATTAAGAAGTAGAGACTGAACTACAGCTGGCAGAGCAGCCCCAGGGGTGGGCTGAGGGGTCTCTTGCCTCTATCCCCAGAGGCATCCCCAGGTGCCAGAAAACCTTCCATACGTGTTTCAAGAATTGCCAAAATCACTAAACTCTGGGTATGTCACTGGAGAAGATCTGGTCCATTAAAATCTCCTCGGTGGGCACCTGTAAATGGTTGCAGTCCCAGTTTCCCATTCCTTACAGCAGGGTGTCCATTGAAGAGTGAGGTGAAAATCTTGGCCATCCCCTGGAAGACCTTTCCTAATTAATCCAATTGAGTATCTCAGTCTGAGTCAGGATAACACTATGTATTTAATAGGATTTAGCCCTGTGAATTCTTGATATCCGTAACTCCTGTGTGGCTTTAATATACTCAGCATTTTTCAGGATTAGGTGTTAAGGGCTTGATCCCAAAACGTTTCAAATCAATAGGTGTTTTCCTTTGACTTCAATGGGCTTTGGTTCAGCCTCTAAATATCAGTCGATACTTTCTGATCTGAGTGCAGAAAAATAATTTTAAACCGTATTTGCAAAATTCTTACTGCTTACTTTACCCTGCATAACTTCTTGAAGTCTGGGAAGATTTGAATAGGGAAATATTAACCAAAACAATCAGGGTATTATTAGTTGAACTTTTAGCTTTTAAACTCGATAAAAAAAGTACCGTTGGGTATTCTTTAATGTTATAGAAGAAGAATGATTAATTTAAGGTTCAGGTGCAAGACAAGGTCAGGAAAGAATTGTTACTGTATACAGTGAGCATTTCATGATGAATTTGTAGTTTGAAGTATCATTTTATGATGCATTTTCTGTTTTGTTATCAGGGGAAGTATGATGGGTGACATACGAGTGATCACAGTGTTTTGGTGCAATGTTCTGTGATGGGCTTTTCATAAAAATTAGCTGACAATGTCATGAGTATACAAGTAAATTTATAGCTTTCATACTGGACTGCCATTCCCAGAGCTATTTCCAATCACTTGGGCTTTTTATTAAGTTTATTGTTCTTTTATTGTTCAATGGAGTGTAAGCAGAGAGATTACAAATAAATGTAAGTTGCAGTGGGTATGAAGTCAGGCTTGCAGAATTAGAGAGAGCAGAAATTAATTTGAATCCTTGGTGGTAGGAGATTCCACATCCTGACATTGCCTGTCAGATCCATGGAATCGGAGTCTGATGGGACCCTCCTGCCAGAGGCACCACCCAAAAAACAAAGTCTCACTTGTGCTTCCACCATCCTGACCACTTTTTCCCTTTTTCTTTTCTTTGCTTATTTTTGTAGCCCAGTTCACTCTCCACTATCCGCCTGCTTCTTGCTCCAGCACTTTCTGGCAGCAAAACAGCCTCAGCACGTGAAGGGCGATGAAGTTTCTCATTTTAGTGTCATTCTCATAATATCTCCAGCACAAAACCTTCAGCATTTATTTCCCTCTCCTTTTTCTCCCCTCAAACAGTGAATACTTTATCATTTTGGTTAATATCCTGACCAGCAGAGCAGAAAATCAGACTCATAGCTTTTAATGACACATTTTCAACTGCAAGTTAGTAAAAAAAAGATCATTTTTATGTGGTTCTCCAATACTTATACAGACTTGGAGAAACATAATTAAAATTTGTGTTCCTTCTTTGTTATTACTGCTGCGGACTCCACTTAAACTGGATGCTGTTTGTCTGGGCAATCAGACAATAGCTGGAATCCAAAAGCAAATCGATTTGCTGTGTGGCTTGTGCTATTACTTAAGTTATAAATAAAATGATTTTTCCCAGATGGCTCCCTGATGGCCCCGCTCTCTTCCCGGTACCAGCTACAGCTTTTCATCCCTGCTGCAGCTCCCTCGTGCATTCCCAGGGCCACTCGCCCCTCCAAGAGCGTTGGCTGGAGCAGAGCT
>VWZG01021049.1:430442-486906 GCA_013396735.1 Grallaria varia | reverse complement strand
ATTTTTTTTTTTTAGGAAACAGGGAAGGTGTACCTGGTAATCACACAGTGTTTGTTACAGAAGGAAAACAATTATGAAGAAAACAAGTATATTGGAAAAATGGTGGGACTAAAAATAAATATTTTTCCATGAACACACAAGAACTATATTGANTTTAATAGGATTTAGCCCTGTGAATTCTTGATATCCGTAACTCCTGTGTGGCTTTAATATACTCAGCATTTTTCAGGATTAGGTGTTAAGGGCTTGATCCCAAAACGTTTCAAATCAATAGGTGTTTTCCTTTGACTTCAATGGGCTTTGGTTCAGCCTCTAAATATCAGTCGATACTTTCTGATCTGAGTGCAGAAAAATAATTTTAAACCGTATTTGCAAAATTCTTACTGCTTACTTTACCCTGCATAACTTCTTGAAGTCTGGGAAGATTTGAATAGGGAAATATTAACCAAAACAATCAGGGTATTATTAGTTGAACTTTTAGCTTTTAAACTCGATAAAAAAAGTACCGTTGGGTATTCTTTAATGTTATAGAAGAAGAATGATTAATTTAAGGTTCAGGTGCAAGACAAGGTCAGGAAAGAATTGTTACTGTATACAGTGAGCATTTCATGATGAATTTGTAGTTTGAAGTATCATTTTATGATGCATTTTCTGTTTTGTTATCAGGGGAAGTATGATGGGTGACATACGAGTGATCACAGTGTTTTGGTGCAATGTTCTGTGATGGGCTTTTCATAAAAATTAGCTGACAATGTCATGAGTATACAAGTAAATTTATAGCTTTCATACTGGACTGCCATTCCCAGAGCTATTTCCAATCACTTGGGCTTTTTATTAAGTTTATTGTTCTTTTATTGTTCAATGGAGTGTAAGCAGAGAGATTACAAATAAATGTAAGTTGCAGTGGGTATGAAGTCAGGCTTGCAGAATTAGAGAGAGCAGAAATTAATTTGAATCCTTGGTGGTAGGAGATTCCACATCCTGACATTGCCTGTCAGATCCATGGAATCGGAGTCTGATGGGACCCTCCTGCCAGAGGCACCACCCAAAAAACAAAGTCTCACTTGTGCTTCCACCATCCTGACCACTTTTTCCCTTTTTCTTTTCTTTGCTTATTTTTGTAGCCCAGTTCACTCTCCACTATCCGCCTGCTTCTTGCTCCAGCACTTTCTGGCAGCAAAACAGCCTCAGCACGTGAAGGGCGATGAAGTTTCTCATTTTAGTGTCATTCTCATAATATCTCCAGCACAAAACCTTCAGCATTTATTTCCCTCTCCTTTTTCTCCCCTCAAACAGTGAATACTTTATCATTTTGGTTAATATCCTGACCAGCAGAGCAGAAAATCAGACTCATAGCTTTTAATGACACATTTTCAACTGCAAGTTAGTAAAAAAAAGATCATTTTTATGTGGTTCTCCAATACTTATACAGACTTGGAGAAACATAATTAAAATTTGTGTTCCTTCTTTGTTATTACTGCTGCGGACTCCACTTAAACTGGATGCTGTTTGTCTGGGCAATCAGACAATAGCTGGAATCCAAAAGCAAATCGATTTGCTGTGTGGCTTGTGCTATTACTTAAGTTATAAATAAAATGATTTTTCCCAGATGGCTCCCTGATGGCCCCGCTCTCTTCCCGGTACCAGCTACAGCTTTTCATCCCTGCTGCAGCTCCCTCGTGCATTCCCAGGGCCACTCGCCCCTCCAAGAGCGTTGGCTGGAGCAGAGCTGAGCGGGACTGGGGTGGGATTGATTTGGGTCCTGGGGTGGCCACGGGGCTCCTCCCGAGGCCAGGCTGTGCCAGAGGAGCTGCAAAAGCCCCTGGGCTGGCTTAGCTTTGGAGGACTAGCATCAAAGTCTAGTGAAAGGATATTTGAGTTGAGGTTGGAAGGGACTCCAAGATTTTACGCCCCAGCCTGAGGGCAGGGCCAGGTTTTGCCCTTTCTCTGTGCCAGCTGAAGGTCCCTGTGGCAGGAGATGCCCAGCCAGGACCCCGCTGCCCTGGTCCCTTCCTGCATCCCCTCCTTATCCCTTACTCTGCTGAGGAAACCTGGTGAAGCCGATGGGGCCACACGCTGCTGAGGAATGAAGTGACATTTCAGGTGGCAAGTTGGTCTCCTCATTTGTTTCTCCAGCGCAAACATTTTGAAACAGCAAGTCTTGACTTTTCTCAAGGTTGTATATTTACCTCATGGGCAAGACTTCCTTCCAAAACTGTGGGCAGGGCACCTTTGGAAACTATAAATACACATTTGACAGCACACAGCATACACTGACCATGCTTTGTTTTCATTTTGCGTTTTCAAGATGACTGAAATCATTAATCTTACATGCTATATTTCTGTATATATATATATATATANAAAAAAATCAATAAAAAGTAGTATATAATAGCCATAGAGTTCAAACAAAGTGCATTCATTCCCCAGTCCCTAGGAGGACCCCTGATATATATGTGCAAAACTTAATGAAAATCAGACTTTGTCGTGTCATCAAAAATAGCAAAGGAGTTGGCTGAGTTTTCCCTACATTTTGGCTACTCGTTGCTCCATAAATATAGCACCTATTTAAAGGACCAAGCCTTGTTCCCATTAAAGTGAGTTGCAAATATCAGACAAACTTTGGCCCCAAAGTTTTGGGGGCCCCCACACTTGCTTTGAGCTCGGTGGGTGCTCAGTGGGGAGGTGAGTGTCCCACGTGGGGCTGCAGGTTTGCTGGGGATAATGCGGGGGGGTGGGACATGGGGGATCCCCTGGAATCATGGAATGGGTAGGAAGGGCCCCCAAAGCCCATCCAGTGCCACCCCCTGCCATGGGCAGGGACACCTCCCACCAGCCCAGGCTGCTCCAAGCCCCGTCCAACCTGTCCTTGGACACTGCCAGGGATCCAGGGGCAGCCACAGCTTCTCTGCCCCCCCTGTGCCAGGGCCTGCCCACCCTCCCAGCCAGCAATTCCTTCCCAATATCCAATCCAAAGCTGCTCTCTGTCAGTGGGAAGCCATTCCCCTTATCCAAAGTCCCTCTACAGATCTCCTGGAGCCTCTGAAAAATAATGACATGTATCTCCTGGGCTGGTTGGCTTTCAGCCATGGCTGTGGTTCTCATTTCTATGTATATTCACACAAGCCAAGTGTATTTTATAACAATAATGTCTATGGTTTGATTTAGGTTATAAAGAGTTTTTTTGACTTATTTTTTCAGTTTTCAATGCAGGAGAATGTTCTGCTGTAATCCCACCCAACTCCAGGCAATGCTCAGGTCCTGCCCTCCTGATTCCAGATGTTCAGGGAAGTCAGGGCACATATCCCTGCACCAAACTGCCTGGGAAGACTGAGGCAGGATGGTCCCTCCCAGTGAGCCTGCAGAGCACCCTGTGCCCATCCATCCCACCCTGGGGTCCAGCTCCATGGTGCTCCAGGTCCTGCACAAAATCTGGGTCCTCCATCTCATTCAGAAATGTGGAATTAGCTGAAGTCAACCCAAGATGTGCAGAGTTTTACTACACAGTTGCCACATGACTTGCTGCAGCAATAGAGTAATTCGGTGCCTCAGTCATCCAGGAAATGTTTGATTAATAACATTGTAGTTGGAATATTGTGTGACCATGGTGTTTTGTAAGGAACCAGACACGTTTTCTTCTCATCAACCCTCTTTTTCTCTCCCCACTGGCACCAAACGTCCCTCGACCTCCAGTCTAGCCATTTTTAATAAAGTCAAAGAAAATATCATCCTGAAAATATTCCTACTTAATTAAATTTAAGCTGTGAGACCCCAAGCCAAGGCCAGTTGAAGACAACGTGAGCCTTTCTGTTTGTTTCCATGGGTTTTGTCGTTTGTTGTCCGTGACGGGGGCGTGTCAGGAGTGATGCAATCAGGAATCCATCCATGTAGCCCCTGCTTTGCTTCACTTGAAAAAACATAATAAACATTTTTATTTTGCTCATGGAAAGAGTACGGGAAAGGATGAGAATGCAGACATTCATTCTGGCTCTGAGCCAACCAGGCTGGGCCAAGGGGCAAGTTTCCTATAATTTAGAGGTACACTACAAGAAGGGAAACCCATTGTTGTGCCAGCCTTTGCAACTCCAAAGGGAAAAGAAAAAGGGAAAAGAAAACAAAAGAAAAAACCAGCAAACGATAAC
This sequence comes from Grallaria varia, assembly GCA_013396735.1. Classification (NCBI taxonomy): domain Eukaryota; kingdom Metazoa; phylum Chordata; class Aves; order Passeriformes; family Formicariidae; genus Grallaria; species Grallaria varia. Next base: position 482,764 of record VWZG01021049.1, on the reverse strand, counting down.
TTCTTAAATTAGTTTCAAAATTAATTCTTAGGATTTGCTTTCCCAGAAGACAGGCTGGCTCCTCCTGCAGTTGTGATACAATGGCTGGCCCTGGGGCAGACACCTTCAATGGCACTTGTGCAACTCCTGGCATGAGTAATCCTTACTCCTGTCCCACTCACATGAGAAAGGGATGCTTGAGTAAGAAATGGCTGAAGGGTCTGGCCTGCTGACAGCAGTGCAGGAACGAGTTGAGCAATGGCTTTGCAGCGTGGCTGTCAGCAGCTCCATAAATCTGGGAGGAAGTTCTTGGGCAGGGGCACAGCAGTGCCCCCAGGCTCAGTCAGGAGTCATAGAATGACCTGGGTAGGAGGGACCTCAAAGCCCATCCAGTGCCACCCCTGCCACGGGCAGGGACACCTTCCACCAGCCCAGGTTGATCCAAGCCCCGTCCAACCTGCCCTTGGACACTTCCAGGGATCCAGGGGCAGCCACAGCTTCTCTGGGCACCCTGTGCCAGTCAGTGCCTTTCATTTTTGTTCCAACTCTTTCTTTCAAAAAATAGCCAAAGTAACCATAGTAGCATGTTTTTTAAATTCATCAAGTCTGTAGAGGCAAAATACCAACATGATTGTGGAGCTGATGAGGAGAAAGACACACCTTGCTAATGCACCTAATATTTGAAATCATGGATTATTGAGCTCCAAGATTTGTTTAAACTTGCAAAGTTTATAGCTGGGTAAGCAGGTATTTTGTATAAGATCTTCCTGAGTGCACTTATCCGCTGATAATATTTATAAATAAACAGTATCTGTAAGCATTTTCACCTTTCTGGAGTTTTTTATTAGGAATTAGTGAGGCTGGATCTCAGGGGACAGCTTTATTTTGTTAAACCTCTAATACATTTTATTTCATGTTGAGTCTTTGGGCGCTGTAATACGTTTTGGGTGGGTAATGTTTCCATACATTTCTACTCCATTCATAATCCATTACTTGGATAATTCCTCATTTGTGAGACCTGGAAAAATTATGGTATTCACAAGCATTTTTTGAATATTTACATAATGTCATAGCAGGGCTTAGGATATCAGTTGGCTGGAGACAAAGGCAGGATCCTCAGTTATTCTCATACTTAAGTACCGGTTTGATTCCTTGGCAAAAATGTAAATTGCAGCGTTGGAAGGCAAAGAATTATTGAACAAGGGGATTACATTGCAAAGCAGTTATTCCAACAGCTGCTGCCCGGGAGAGGGATCGGAATTTTGCAGGGATGTCGTTTTGCTGGACAGAGCTATTCCACAAAGTTCAGAATCTCAGCACAGTTCGAAAGACAAACATCCACCAGAGCCCGCGCGCTGTGCCAAGCGCGAGGTGTCCTCGTGGCTGCGGTCCCTGAGCTGGGACCTGCTCCCTCCCAGGGCAGGACATGATGGTTTGGAGCTCTGGAGGAGAGCTCACATGGAGCATCAGGCTGGCCTCTTCCACAGACACGGGCTGGAGTTATCCAGAGACAATATCCCTGGAATTTCTGTTATCCGTGTCGCTCCCAGCGTTCCCACTGCCATTTCTGGCCAGCGAAGTTAATCTCTGCTCCTACTTAAAGGCTTTATTTGCTGGCAGGAAAGGCTCCTGCCTCCCATCGCCTGAGGACATCCAAGTGTCACCGGCAGGTGAACGGCTCCTCGGGTGGATCCTGGGATTATTCCGTGGGAAAGGTTAACGGCCGTAATTTTGCACTCGGCCATTTCCATCTGATCATATAAATGACGTTTACAGAGGAGGAAAAACACGCTCCATTTCACTCCTCAGAAGGGGAAGGCTCAGAGCAGTCCGGGGAAGTGAGTTGTCACAGATCACGCAGAGAACCAGGCTCAAAATTCAGAATAAATATGTCTCCCAAATCCAATTTCCAGTTCCTGGGTAGGAGGTATTTTTCCTTGTCTCCCTCCTTTGTAGCAGGAGCGCTGTAGTGACAGTTACTAATGGATTGCAATCACTGTGGTTCTTACACCAGCGTGCAGTACAACCACGCCGTGGAACGACGAGGCTTCAGTAAATAACCCCCTTGGCAAACTGGCTTTCAGGAGAAGTTTATTTTATGTAAATAACATCACTTGCAGAGACTCCTCCTTCTTCTGGGACTTGCTTCCTGGGAAGGGAATACTGGAAGGGGAACTGAGAGTGGGAAGTGCCCACACCAATACACAGCAGGAACAAAATGCAAACACCCGTGTGGGGTTTTTCCCTTCTATAAATTGTGCTGTGCTCAGAGGTAAAAGACATCTCCCCATATAGCCAGGAAATACTAAATAATCCCTTGGAGGAGTTGAAGACAGACACAGAATTGCCCGTGGCCTTACCCCAGAACCAAAGGTTCCATCCTGTATCTGGGTATTCCCTGGGGTGGGCTGGTCCCGTGTCAGAAACCAGGGACCAAAATTCTCTGGCAGAGAATCACAAAATCATGGAATGGTTTGGGTTGGACGGGACCTTAAATATCATCCAGTGCCACCCCTGCCATGGGCAGAGACACCTCCCACCAGTCCAGGTTGCCCCAAGCCCCGTCCAACCTGGCCTTGGACACTGCCAGGGATCCAGGGGCAGCCACAGCTTCTCTGCCCACCCTGTGCCAGGGCCTGCCCAGCCCCACAGGGAGGAATTCCATCTTGAGATCTGATCTAAATCTACCCTTCACCTTAAGGCCACCCCCCTTGGCACCTGAATGGAAACACCAGGTGAAGGCTGTGGGTCACCAGGACATTGGAATCCACACCCCACAGCAATGGAGGACTCAGGTTTGCACGTGTTTGGGGAGTCTGGGGAGGACCTGGAGTTTATCAGTGGTAGATTGATCTAATCAGAAATATTCTATATAAAGGGTTTTGCAAACACCAGTGGGAATTAGTCTTATGTAGAGAAAATACTGAAAATTATTTAAATTGCAATGTAAGTATTTCCTTCTCCTGGAATGAAATCAGTGTCCTTACCCAACCAAAGCCTCGGGGCCTTCAGTGGCTGCTTCCATTCACCTGCTCTGCAGAGCTGAACCCGGAGCCATCCCAGCGCTGGACTGAACCCAGAGCCATCAGAGCACTGGACTGTCAGCTTAACTTCAGTCACAGCACTACTAACCCTGCTCAAAAGTGGCCAGTTAACTTCACTGCACTGCTAAAGGGTGCCCAGGATGCCTGTTCTGGCGCTCAGCCAAAGGTAATGGTGTAAGTCCATTATTTTTCAGGAAAATGACCTGGGTTCTTTGGTTCCTACTGAGAAATCCAAGCTGCTGCAGAATATGGTCTTTTTTTTTTTTTTTTTCTTCTATGGGGCTCGAATGGAAGCAGAACTGTTTTCATGGGAAGTGTGATGCTGGTCATATCGATTTGGCAACTGGGGACACAGTGTTAGTGGGTGACCTTGAAAAATGTGATAAGTGGCAAGGGTGCTGAAAGGTTGAGGCACAAATGGGGTGGCTAAAAGCATATTTATTTCTAGCCTGTGCTGATGGAGAGGGGCGAAGTTCATGGATCTCCTCTCCATAAGAAGAAGCTCCTCAGTAGCCATGGAGTACTTTCCACCACATTCTTCTCAACTCTGCAGAGAAAATATTCACAGCTATAACAGGGTTGTGAGAAGCCTGACAACAGTGAACCCGGAAACCTCAAATTGGAAAATGAAGGGGAAATTTTAAAAGTGAGACCCATAACTCCTTCAGTCTGTGTTGAAAACAATATAGAAAAAGATCAAAAAGAGAGAAAAAAATTGAGTAAAATTATAAACACTAATTTTACTTTGCTTGTAGCAGATGCTTGTGAGTATAGTGCGTAAGAGCAGAGTAAGGAAATTCCCAAACATTTCCAATCCCATTCTGCCTGAGATAGAGCAAACACATCCCCCAGGGTGCAGATGGTTCCTGTACTGCTCAGGCATCCATAGAAATACTTCTGTTTGCCAGAATGAAGGGGAGATTTTGTCTGTAAATGGTTTTTTTTTCTCATCACTGTGAGAATTAAGTGGTTTCCCCAGTAAATTAGCCTGAACTGGGAGGACCAGTCCCTACCCCTGCAAACCATCCCATTTGCTTGGGCACAGGAGCATGGCTTGGTCGGCTCCTCCAGCTAATCAGGGATTAGCAGGAAAAGGGAAAACATGGATGAAAAAGGAGTTTGTAAAATATTATCGGTCACAACTCTGTATTGCAAGAACACAGAGGTTTGTCTGAGCATCAGTTATGAATCTGTGGCTCTGTGTCATTAGTGCAGCAGTGGTGGGACGTCATCTCCTGGTGGATCCCAGCCAGCTGAAGGGAATGGGAAATTGGGGAACTTGGAGATGGAGGCTGCAGGAAAAAACTAGGCTTGATGTGTCTTCTTGCTGAAACATTTAAATCAAAGTGTGCTTAGAGATCCTGATGGGACAGCTGGAAAAGGAAGAAATCCTCCATCTCGTGCTGGCTGCAAAATGTCCTGAAGGTTTTACCTCATTCTGGGAAAGGCAGAGTCAGAAAAGTGGGAACAGAAAGTGTCATTTTTTGAGCTTCTCCCAGTTCTAAGGAAAATGTGAAACCTCTGATATTCCAAATAATCAGAGAGTTCTGCAACCAGGACATTTGCTGCTCTGCATAGTTCAAATAACAGGGAAAAAGGGAAGCAGCTGCCATGTCATGCAAATTCTGCAATACTACCAGTGGCCTGGACAGCAGCTGTCAACATTCCTTATTTTTCCAGGAGGATATTTGCTGTGTTTCCAAGTGATTCCTCCAGAAGCTGATTGTCTTGCAAAGCATTCCCAAAGAAAGTAAAAGCTGTGCTCTTCATATTCTTTCCCCAGTGTCTGTGCTGCTTTTGAGCCTTTGCGTTCCCATCCCTGGAAGTGTCCAAGGCCAGGATGGACAGGGCTTGGGGCAACCTGGGGTAGTGGAAGGTGTGGCAGGGGGTTCCCTCCATCTCCAACCATCCTGGAACTCTGTGATTCCGTGATTCCCTGCCACCTGATGCAAATATTTATGTAAACTTTAAAATAAAACCAAGGTATGTGTTTAATTAATAAAGTGGCTGTTAAAGCCCCCCCGTCCCAAGCCATCAACTAACAGCTTTGTAATCGTGAGATTTATGTGAACAGACAGCAAATACATACACTTGGCTCCCTTGTAGCTGCCTTCTGGGCTGTGAGGCTGCTCTGCAGTTGGAATTTTTCTCTCTGGTCGTGGAAATTGGGTGGTGGTTGTTGTTGCAGTGGCGTTTGAGAGCCTCAAGGAATCAGCTGGTTCCGCGTTAAACTTCACAAAGAGGCACCAGACGTTTTTGGCACGGTGCAGCACACCAAGTGTTGTCACATTATTTCATGTTTCCCTCAATGGGAAAGTCCCAAATACATCCTGTTTTTAAGTTGTATGTTAGAGGAATAATAGGCTTCTGGAGACAGATTAATTTATAAAGTGAAGAAGTAAAATTCCTCCTTCAAAGATGAGGCACTCATTTGAAGTCCTCACATTGTTGCAGGAACAATTGCTCCTCACTGCTTTGTTTATCTCCAGGACTTGCATTAATTAGGACTTAGAAATGCTTTTCAAGGGTTTCATTCATTGAGTTCCTCCTGAATACAACGAGACCATCTTTTAAAGGTACAAGAGCCACGCTGGAGGTTTGACCTTCTTGGATATCTTTCATATTATTGTCACTGCCTTCAGCTTCTTTTGGAAAAAAATACATAAAAAATAAAGCAAAACTTCACAATGAAGTCACATAAATTTGACACTTTACTTTTGGTATTTATGCCTCTTGAAACTGAAATGCCTGGAGCCACATCCACACAGTTGTTCACACTTCAAGGGCTTTCAATTCGAAGGCTGTGGCCACGCAGATGAAATATTCCACATTAGGACAGACTTACTTTCCCCTTCTGAAACTTCCACGCTGTGTTTCCTGCAATTTGGAAATGGAACTCAGGGTCTGGCACTCCTGTGAAAGTGGGACAATCCTGTGGAGCTGAGGTGGCCATTTCACTTGGGTTTTCTTCAATCTTTTCCAATTCTTTTGTGGGTTAATTATCAGGCATATGCGGCAGACATAGAAATACCCCCTTTTTGAGGAGCCATTAGTGATGTGTTAGGTGCCAGAGGACCTGGGGGGCTTCACCTCCTGCCTCGTTCGTGTAAGGCCGGTCATGACAAAGACCTGCATGTTCAGAAATAATTCCAGTCCCCGGAGAGGGGCAGAGGGTGGGCGAGTTGTCCTTGTCCAGGGGTGGCTGGTGGAGGGTCCCTGCCATTCCCAAGGGGTGTTGCCTGTCACAGATCCCGCAGATCCCCTGGACAGGCTCTGCCAGGACTGATCTCTTTGCCTTTTCCTTCCAAGTTTGCCTTGTCTGAAGGGACAAAGAGTTAAAGCTTCTTTCCCTCAATGTTAACGTTCCAAGCTGGATGAAAGGAGCTTTCCAACCAGAGGGAAGAGCCAACGAGAGGGGAAATAAAGAAAAGCGCTGCCTTTATTCTCATCCTGGGCAGTCCTACATGGTGGGGGGGAAAGCACGTCCCTGCCAGGGCACTGCAGCAGATTTCAGGGGGAAAATGGTTATTCCTTCTCTCAGGCCCAGCCATCTGTCACAGCTATGGAGACGCGCTCCTGCTCCACCAACTCTTCCTCAAAAACTCTCCCCCAAGTCGGGAAAGCTGAGGTGCCTTCAAACCCACCCACTTTCTGCTTGCAGGAAGCAGGAGGGGGCAGGAGATCTGAAGCTTTTGAGATGGAGGTGCGTTTTCTTTGCCTTTTGCAAGCAAGTCAGGATGCACAGAGCTGAGAACAGAATCCAAGGAGAAGGAGAGGAAGGAAAGTTGAGGAGTGTGGGCTGTGACATGGCCCAGCTCTCTGGGGAGAGGAACCCACTGCAGAGGGTGAGGTGGGGCTGGTGAGGACGGGCTGTGAGGTGCCCACTGGGGCTGGGGAGGACGGGGTGTGAGGTGCCCACCCCAGCTCATGGGGGTGAGCAGAGAAATGCTGATTTCCATTTGGTGGTGGGGAAAATTGTTGCTCAGTGAAAGGCAGACGAGGCTTCCCTGGGGCTGCTGTTATTTACGAGGGAGGGTGTAATATGTTACTGTCCCAGTCCAGCGCCGACTGCAAGTGGCGTCGTCCTGTTCTGGAGTCAGCCCAGAAATTAATTTGCTTGTCTGAAAGCAAAACCTACCTTGTCTGCTCTCACGTGTTTTATTTACTGCTCCATCTTTTTGGAGCTCTTTGTCAATAGATTTACAAATACTGTCCGTTGGTGAGGAATTCTTCGGACGAATTTTTCATACGGGATGTTTCCAGTGATCCTTCTGCCTTGTACTTAATGTGCAATGTTTATTTATTGCCGTGTTGTATGATTGCAATAAACAATTGTAGCTGTCAGTTCCTTCTGATTAAATACCGTATTTGTTAAATAAATAAAATGATAGTAATGAACTGGGCCATTCTTTGCGTGTAATGTATGACTTTCATATTTCTGACACTTGGGAAGATATATGAAATGCTGATGTGCAAGAGAAGGCTTGTAAATCAAAGGGAGCTGGAAGAGATCCGGATCTGCTTCCTAGCAGAGGGTCATCTTTGCCATTACAAACTCTGAGGGTACTTTTGACTTCTCTCTGGGCCAAGATGTGCTGGGCTGAGTGGAGGCCGGACCCAGAGGACGCTCATTAACAGCTCGCGGAGGAAGGATTTTAAGGCACAGGAGCTCTCCCAGGGTATGCAGAAAGATTTGTGCTCGCAATTAATGGGTCAAGGTGCTGGGTCAGGACCAGCAGTGGCATCTCCAGCACTGTTTCCCACGAGCAGCACCCCCGGGTTGCCTCTTCTGCACTGATTAGTTATTGGTCCCAGCAGAGCCACAATCCAGGGGAGGTGATTTTTCCCTCCCTGGATCCCACCATGGATAACACCGAGGTGGAACTGGCAGGCACTGCCACGTGCGCTTTTTAATTAAACAATTGATTTTATTTTCATGCAAACTGAGCTGCGCTGTTTAACCCAGGTGGTTCACGTGCGGGTTTCTCTGCTGGTGGAGCGAAGGTGTTAAGTTTGGGTTGCTGGAGATGTTTCCAAGAGCTCCCTCGCAGCAGAGCTCCGCAATTCCCACCGATTCAGTAATTCATGGGCAAGGTACTCTCACACCTCCTCTTCATTTTATCCGCAGTATTCCGCAGAGCAACCTTATCTCCACCTATCAATTACGGCCGGATTAATTTATATCACTCTGTATATCTCTCTTACTTCGCTGTTTGTCGCGCTCTTACTTAAAATATGTCAACGTCCCTGAGTTGGGTTCTGCAAAATGAGGCCAGCACTGAACATTGCGGGTTTATTTATGTGCTCGTGCCAGAGAGGGCTGGGGCTTTTTGATTTTTTTTTTCTTTTTTTTTGAGAGGGCTTAAATAATGAACAAAAATAAGATTTAAAAAAGTTGTCAGAAGAGTACCCAGAGATACTGTGCAAACAGGAAGCGTTTTGATTATGTTCGCTGATGCAAAATTAGTAAAGAGTTTGAAATCGTCTTGTGCTTACGGATTCCATTGTTTTCAAAGAATAATTCCATCTATTTTAACATTTTCAAGTATAATTCCATTGGTAATAGCTCTTCCTTTGATTGTGCAGTGCGCTAATTGAAAGGTGTGGTGCAGTGTCTGTTTTGGCAGTTATGCTTCTATCTTTTGTTTAAAAACTCAAAGTGTTGGCTTTCCTGTCCAGCCTTCCTTAGTATATTCTGTTTTGGTGATGTGATGACAGACTTACAGTGTGTTTCCTTGTGTGTATGGTAACAGATGTTTATGTGAATAACAGACTTTTTTATGAAGGCACACACTTTATAGCCAAATACTAATTAAAAATAATTGCATGTAAGCATTTTTGTTTATTCCCTGTTGTGCATCTTTAATCATTTGAAATCACCTGCAGTTGAAAACTGAGGCAAAGATTTGATACTGCAATTATAAGAGGCCATCTGACTCTATATTGGAAAGGAACAGCAGCATATTTGAAGAGGAAATTATTACAAAAAGTGTGTGAATTCCTGCCCTCTCAGAATTTGCTTTTATAGGGGCTGAAAACACCAGTGCAGGGTTTTGTTAAACTAATAGGAGTTTAAGGTGTCTTCTCTCCCCGAACAATCGCTTCGTGGCTGACACCCCGTTCAGGACATATTCTGTGCACTAATAAGCTCATTACAAATATACTTTAATTAGACGTGTAACAGATGGTTCACAGCAAAGACGGGCAGTGGTACTTTTTAAAGAATAGAAAAAAACACAGGTTCTTTTTGAGGACTCAGCATCTCGGTTTGGATTTTATCAATAGCTGATTGAGTTCAGCAAAGGGAAAATTACCGTCAAAGGCACTTGGAATCATGAAAGAAGGGAAAACTAAACAGGTCTCGGCAAAGGCAGAGTTAGCAGAAGTGTGTGTGTTCGATAAAGACTAATCGATACTGAAATGAGAGGGACATTTTCTCGTGGTTCCACGAGATCAGATCCCGCCTGTCACTGACGTGCCACAAGGAATCACTGCCCGTGCTTTCGGGAGCTTTGGATCGGATCCATAAAATAAATGAAAAATAAAAAACGGGGCCTTATGTTGTTCAGTTTCCTTTTCAGAGCACAAGGCTCGGGAGGACAGGGAAGGATTCCTCTCCCTGAGGAAGGAACGTGCCATGGTCAGCCCAAGGCCAACATCCATGACTGTGTTTCCCAGTGTGTTTTCCTGGCTGGGATGGAGCCAGGAATTGCTCTCTTGCAAATGACTTGATGTTCACAAATAATACCGCAGGTATTAAAAACATATAAATCCCTAGGTTTATGGATTTATGGAAGTTGTGGTGGTGTATCAACAGGACACTCAGGTGATGGTTCTGGTTCTGCATATTTTGTTGACTGTTTTCTGCAGAGGACTGGATGGGAATGGTTGGTTGAGCCCATTGTTTGAAGGGTCCCAGTCAGAGGAATTATTCTGCACCTCTCTTCTCTTGAGGAGAACGAGTTCAAGAAAGGGGAAATAGAGCAATTTAGGTAAGTTTGATTGTTGTCCCTTCTTGAATTACAGAATGATAAAATCACAGTGTGGTTTGGGTTGGAAAGGACCTTAAAGACTGTCCAGTTCCACCCCCTGCCATGGGCAGGGACACCTTCTACTAGCCCAGGTTGCTCCAAGGCTTAGAACATCCAACCTTGGCTTTGACTGTGGCTTTTGCCTGCAGAAGACCTCTGTGAAGGAAGGTTTGGAGTGGTTTTGAAAAGGAAACAGCTCCAAGTGTTGTGCAGTCTGGTGTGTTAGTTCTCACTATGGAATTAGAGGTGAGACTCAGAGAGTGACATCTCTGAAGGATATTTTTCTCCAGTGCTACTCCAGTGCTGAGTCTCAGCTTGGGTGATATCCCTGTCCAGGGCAGGGAGGTTGGAACAAGGGGATCTTTAAGTTCCCTTCCAATCCAAGCCTTTCTGTGACTCTTGGAAAGGCAGATCCCAAACCAAAATGCTGATGGAGCTCAGGACTGCAGAGACCATGATCACAAGGGGATCGAGGTGAGCAAAGAGCCCAGTGAGAGTGTCCCACCCTTAGGGCTGGCCTGCTGGGAGACAGCTCTCAGATAAATATATTTATATACACCGTGGCAGAAACAACAGATTGTTGTGCCCATGATGGGGAAGGAAGTGCAGGAGCACACCTGGCTGTTCCATGGCTCCATGGTGCCCCCTCCAACCTGTGCCACCACGGAGAGCAGCTCTGCCTGCTGGGCAGGTGTGTTCCTCTCATTTAGTCCACTGGACTATCAGCTGGTATTGTTCCTTTTACCTTCTGGAACCTGATATCTTAGGATAAACATGGCTCCAAGGAGGATCCATCAGGAAAAATGATATGATATTTGACCTTTTTGTAGCATAACATTTCTGGAAAATATTATCACACATGAGAGTTGGTGCAGCAATATTGGCATTAATTATGTGATGGATGTAGCCCAGTGTAAACACTTTTCACGCCGGGCTGGTGCAGGTAGGATGAAGCTGCCTGTAATTCAGGCTGCAGAGTGACTGGGAGAATGTTTGGGATTCTGGAGAAAGGTTTCTGTTTGGAAATAGCACCACCAGGCAGCGAATACACCAACAGGATGCCATCGTGATGTGGCTCGTTTCTGGATGTGCAGTTTCAGCACGTTATAGACCAGGTGCTAAAATCACTGACACCAACTAACGAACTAATCCTGGTCCTAACCTCGGCCGTTAGCTGTGCTGCAATGCTCCATGCCCACTTCCAAACCCATTCCCTGTTTCACCCCTCTAAGTGAGAGAGAGCACATCAGGCTCACCGTGAGAGGCATTACGGGTGTCACTTCAGGTAAACGAGCAACGGTAAATTAAAGTCAACAGAGTAAGGATGGTGTTTTTAACCACTTGAGCAGCTGCTGCAAAATACAGCTGCTAGGAGGGATGGTTATATCTGGTGACCGACAATTACTTGGTATCAGGATGAGATGAAGATTAAAATTTCTACGAGCATAAATGTTGGGATTTATTTTTAGTACAGAATCAGATCTCATTAGACTATCTAAAAATTAGGTTTAGCAGTAGAATACACTGCCAGGGGACTGTTTGGATGAACTGGTTTCACAGAATCCCAGAATCCCAGAATATGCTGAGTTGGAAGGGACCCACAAGGATCATTGAGACCATCCCCTTGTGTAGTTCAGGACTGGGAAGAAACTTCTTCTCTCATCAGTGGAGTTGAGGCTAAACCTGACCTACAGATCTTGGTAAATGTTGGTTGTAAGCAGTGTTTTCAAGCTCTGACTGACAGATTTGGCTGTGTGGCAGGTCTGCTCTCAGGATACTTTTTGGAGACAGCATCAAAGATGGATCACTGAGAATCCCAGTGTTGTGTGTGGCTGATGGTGCCCAGCCTGCCCAGGGAGCTCAGGGGCCCAGGTCCATCCCACCTTCATCCCCCCTCCATGCTGGGATGGAGCAATCTTGGCACCAGCAGGACCCCGAAGGCTCAGAGGAGGCAAAGGTGGAACATCAGAGATGGGAGAGGGAGCACGAGGAAGAGAGGAGGGCATGTGATGAGTCACAACTAAAACTTGGGGGAATTGCTGGAAGTTTTGGTGCCGTTAGTGTGTTTTGTAATTAGCAGGAGCTGAAGAGTGTTACTCCTAGCAAAGCAGTACAGCTGGAATGCTTCATAAGAGAAGATTTGACTTCATGGTAATTAAAATCCTGACAGCATTCCTGGAGAGATTAATTGCAGGCAAAGTCTGTGTTTTAAACTGTTGTGGTTTACTCTTTCCTATGTTTGGAAACCCAAGTGTTTTCCCCAGCCAGGCTGGAACTTACAGGTTTCTCCATGTCACCACCACCATTTGGCTGCCCTTCCTGGGTTCCAGGGCTTAGGGGTGACCCTGAAACTGGGAAAAGTGTAAGCACACGCTCTTCGAGCTGTGGTTGCCCAGAGATGTTGTGGCTGTCCCTGGGTTCCTGGCAGTGTCCAAGGCCAGGTTGGATGGGGCTTGGAGCAACCTGGGCTGGTGGAAGTTGTCCCTGCCCATGGCAGGGGATGGAATAGATGAGCTTTAAGGTCCCTTCCAACCCAAACCATTCCAGGACTCTGGGGTTCTAAGAGTTTTCTCTGTGCTTTTCACAGCATCTTGTTACCTTTTCTGCTGGATGTGGGTCCATTATTAAGGCACGTCCCTACTTCCTTCCCCTCCCAGTGCCATAGGCACATGAATAGATGCTGGAGAAACTTCAAGCACATTCTCCCCCTCCATCCTCCAATTTGTCGCAGTTTCAGAAAGAACAGAATTCTCTGAAATTAAAAGATGACTTGAAAAGGGAGAAAAATTAGAATAATATGTGCCAGGAATGAGCCTTCAGCCCTGGGAAGGAATGCTGGGTCGTAATTATTTCCCACCTGTTTTATATTCCACTTGAAAACAGAGGTGCTCAACCCCTGTGACAATTAGAAATAAAAATTCAGTTTAAATTTGCAAGAAGGTAGAATACACGGGGGAGAGGAGGAGCAGCCAGAGCCCAGGGAGGGACGATGCTCAGAGAAGGATTGGGAGGCACCAGTCCTTTTGTAAAGGTGATTCTGGAATCCTGGGGAGGAAAACGGAGGGGAAAATCCTTCCCCAGGCTGGGCACAAGCTGGAGGTGATGTAAGTACCTGAAAACATCAGGAATTTCATCCCATAGCTCTCCATCCAAGGATGGGTAACACCACAATGTGCAGGCGGGATGTGGGACATAAATTACATTGGAAATTCCATCATGTGCCTCAAGTTTTACCTGCATTTGATTGGGAAAGGTGGTGGAGGCACAATTTGCAGGAAGATGTACTTGGGAGCACTTGCATCTCTCAAGAAGACAGTATTGACAACATTTTCAAAGACCTTTGGAAACAAATGGTGGAACTATGTGGTCTAATACCTGTTCCTTGCCTAGATCACATCTTATAAATTCTGCATCTTTCTGCAGTTACATCACATATTACATTATTTATTTTGCAATGCAGCAAATGTGGCCATGGACAAATGCTTGACAAATGGCTTTTTGCAAATATCTACGGAGAAAGGGATTTGTTATTGAGGTGCTTCAGGAGTGATATCATGAGAAAGTCCCATACGGAAATATTCAAAATATTTCTAATTTATTTACCTGTGCTGAAGGAGGCCTTTGAACTTTTTAACCATCCAAACAAAGTTTTTCTGCTTTATTTTTGTGTCTTGAAGGAATAAATATTCAGTTAAAACACTCACATCGGGCACGGGTTGTGGGAAAGTTCACTTCCTATAATATTTTAAGCAAAGTAATTGTGGCACCAAGAGGGACAGAAGTGGCACCAGATAAAGTGGACACATTTCAGAGCAAAAATTGCCAATGACTTTCTTATTTTAAGAAGCAAAATTTTAAAATAGTGTAAACCATTGCACAAAGGAGGAAGGAGTATTTTTATCCCAGTTTTTATCCCAACTTTCTGCTTTGTGCTTTGAAAAGCCCCCCTGGTTATACCATAATTTAGGTGTGTTTCATTTGTAAATTGTGGGGATTGGGGGTTTCACAGTATTTTGAATGATACTGCGACATTTTTGCACAGTTTATGCCTTTGTCCTGGCCTCATTTCTGTTTGGCACATTTGTTATTTCCAGAGTGCAATAAAATCCGTGTTAAGCACAAATTGTTTCGTGCAATATGAAAACTTTATTTTTCTTTTTAACGAAGCAGAATTTCCTGCGTTTCATTCATATTTAAATTGCCAACCTTTCAGAGGGCCTGGCTTGTTTCATGCACCGTGTGGTTCTCGGCTGACAATCCCCGGCTCAGGTTTATTCCCGTTTTTCCTGCGGTTCCGTCGCTGTTCCAGCTGTGCAGGGATTCACACACTCCTTTTATTTTTTTGCATCAGCTGCCTCGGCCGAGGTTTGATGCAATCACGGTCATTTAATATCATTTGATCTTCATCAGGCATCTGATACTACCAAAGCCAATGTTCCCCGTGTGATCCCTGCAGGAATTCCAGCTTGGAACGGCCCTGCGAGGTCCTGGTCACCCCCTGCTCCCACTGACCCAGCCCCTCCTCTCTGGTCAGGGAGGACTTGCTGAGCATCATTTCTTTACACTTCAACTTTGAACTCAAGTGGCAAAATTTACTGATGAGTTTCCCTGGCAAAATCTGTGGAATATATTTTTATTCTAATAGAAATAAAATTGTGACTAGAATTGCATTTCTAGTCAATAAACTCTGGATGCAAGATTGATGATTAAATCATCTGCTTTTACTGTCTTGCATTAAAAAGGACTAGAAACAAATTTAATTGTTTTTACAGTAAACATTTAATCTCTATTCGTGAAATGATTATTTATGTGTGAGGGATGAAGCTCAGAGTGTGGATCTGTTTGGCACTCACAGAAAGAAAAGGCACTCCCATCCTCCATGCGATTGCTCTGCTGGGGCTGTCTGGAGGGGTCCTTGCCTCTCCCCACTGGGACACTGACACTCAGCTCTGCTTTTTACATCTACTTTATTTTTTGCAGTTATAATTTCATGAAGCTGACGTCAGAAAAGGGCTGCGGCTTTAATTATTTGCTTCTTTTGATTAACTCTCTTAAAATAAACATTATGCTACTCTTTCCTTGCCTTTCCTTTTTTTCATTACTTATCCTGCTCGTGTTGTTCATTAATCCTGGGGTTTTTCCATGACACCCTAATGGCTCCTGCTGCCCAGCAATCATTATCTCAGTGCAGCTTGTCACCAGCTCTTCCATCCATCAGCCCCTCTCATCTGTCAGGGGCGGCCACTGCTCGGAGAGCCCCCAGATCCTCCATCCCTCATCCCTGGAGGCTAACCTGGAGTCAGCCTGGCCAGATCCGTAAAGCCAAGGCTTGGGAGAACATAAACGGAGGTGCTGGGCCAGCAGGTGCTGAGCCCTCACTGCAGGTGTTCCAGTTCTGCCCCATGTGCTGGGTGAGGCTGGCTGGGTTTTGCTGCAATCTTACACCTGCGCACCTCAGACACTCAGAAAGTGGAAATCTGGGCACTGAATTCCATGAGAGCAGCACAAAAATATATTAATATATACAAATACAGTGATTTTCGCCAATTCCATCAGACTCTACGAGCTCACATTTCCAAAGTTTTCTCCTAGCCCATGAAGTCTAGAACGTTTTTCTCTTAGTAAGGACCATTTCCAAAGACTCAGACGCCAAAATAAAAACTTGAAATACAGTGAAAACTGGTTAGAAACCCACAAGCAGCCCAGGGAAGAGGGACAAGGCTCTCCTTCAGTTTGCACCATCTCCCTGTGCCCCCTTTGCCTTCTGCCTTCCCCCAGCCAGCGAGGTGCAGGGCACTGGTGTTCACCCACCCCATAGGGCTCACTGGGAGCTCCACGGTTATTCAGGAACTCCTCCAGCTTTGCAGACAATGAAGAAACCCCTTTGCCTTGCTGAGGGCTTTGAAGATGCCTGAAGGGAAGCTTTTTCCTCCTGCACAGAGAGAGCGTCAGCAAAGTCAGCGGGCTCTTTGGATGGAGCACATCAAGGGAAGTTCAACTTGCTCCTTGCTCAATTCCACCACAAACCCCATTTCCTCTTGTCTGGTGCTTCCCCACCCTCCCAGCGAGCACCCTCTTACCAGTTTGTGTGAGTCTCTTGCCCAGAGTATTCCTGCTCCACCAGACTGTTGACTCCAATTTCATAAATGTGTAAGAAGTGAGCAAATTAAGTAGTATGAACTATGACAGTCCTCTGACACTGCCGGTGTAGGGGACTGGCCCACACATGCTGTACAGCATAATGATTACATTACAATCTTGTGATATTATTCAAAATGACTTCAGATAAATGAATGATAAACTAGGGGTTATGCTTCCTTTATTACAGGGCTGATAAGGTAGCTAATCAGTGTCCAAGTATATGTCATTACATAAATTATGAACCAGGGTTTGATGTGTATTCCCAAAGAGCCGGTGCCCGAGTGTCATCTGGTGTGAGGCTGCAGCCTGAGAAATGAATTCTGAAAACAACAGTCGGTTTTGTTCGAACTGTATTAATAAATTACTAATAAATAACCTTAAAAGGCTGGAGAGAGTCCTTTAATCTATTAGCAGAATTTCATACCAGCTAATTCTGTGCTTTCTTTCATATCGAAGATTAACTTCCCATGCGGAGTTGAACCCTCACGCCCTCTCTGCAGGAATGATCTTTTGACAGCTCTGAACAGGATAAATAAAGAATGCAGATTGCTCTCCTGCTGCCTGCAATCAACTGCTGGCCATTTGGAAAACACTCATGGCAGGGCAGAACCTGCTGCTGAACCTCTCTGTAAACACCAATTGTTTTGGCAGTCAGTGCAGTGGGTGCCGCCCATCATTGTCTTCTTCTCAGGGTGGATGGACAACAATAGAAAGGCGAGTCCAGCAGAGTCTTTCAATCATGAAGGTTGGAAAAGACCTTTAAGATCATCAAGTCCAACCACAAAACATAACCTTCTCCCCCAAAATGATGCACCCTCTTGTTTACAGCTAAACTTCACTGAGGTTAAATGGCTCAGCAGGAACCCTGCTGACTGGAATGCTTGACCAAACTCTCTCTGCTCAGACAGGATAATCCAGAAAGGGCACATGAGCTGCCTCCCTCGTGCCCCATGTCTTATCTATGCGGGGTAAGGGGCCTGAAAGTGCTCTGCTCTCGAGGTAGTCAAACAAAATGTCAAAAATAAGTATTATTTTAAAAGTTGTAATATACACTTGGTTTAGATGATTTGATTCTATACTTTTCTGAAAAAATACACCAAGATCCTATGAATTAGGAGCAATGTAGGCTTTTCCAAAAATTTGTAAAATTTTATTTTATTTTTATTTTTCTTGGTGAAAACTGTTTGGGCAAAGGGCAGAAAATGCCTCTTCTATGGTACAGACACCCTCTGTTGAAGGACCTTTGTAAAGTCTTTGACCAGCTCTGTGAGCCCAGACATTCCAGGACTGCTGGGAGCCGGGACACCAACATTTGGCTGCAGTTGCATGGACACAAACCCACCCCACTCAGATCCATGTGCCTGACAGGACTTCAAGGCCGAGTTCATCTTGGCTGCGACTGAGCTGAGCACAGTCGAGTGAAGATTGACTTACAGAGCACTCGGATTTACAGATACTCCCAGGGATGTTTACATAGTTCTCTCGGTGTTTCAGCTCTAATCCTATTGCTATCAGAATTCAGTTTAAACCTTATTTCTCATTTAGTGGCTGAAATACAGTTGGAGAGTCACTTGTGACTTGTATGAGCATAAGAGAAAGAAACGGGGCTTTTAATGTTATTGGTGCCAAGGTGTAGCTGCTCCTGCAGCGCCCAAAGGGATGGGTGAGATGCTGGATGGTGATGTGGGAATAACCTGATTAGACAGTTTGAGTCAACATTTGCCTGTCCAATTGGCCTGGGCTGTGTGAACAGTGGGGAAGGAGGTCCTGCAGCCAGAGAACAGGAGAAGGGGGAATGGATTCAAACTGATAGAGAGGAGGTTTAGATGGGGTATTAGGAAAAAAAACCTTCCCTGTGAGGGTGGGCAGGCCCTGGCACAGGGTGCCCAGAGGGGCTGTGGCTGCCCCTGGATCCCTGGGAGTGCTCAAGGCCAGGCTGGATGGAGCTCTGAGCAACCTGCTTGCACCTGATATTTTCAAATTATTTTTGTTGATTATGGCATGAAAAGTACGCACAAGGAATCTCATACAAAATCTTTCAATATTCCTATTTCAGCCCTTAAAAAACACGACATTATCTCTTCCCAGCAGTTTTTAATTCTGGGCTCAGTTGTTAATTCCAGGCTCAGTTGTTAATTCTGGGCTCAGTTGTGAGTTCCAGGCTCAGTTGTGAGTTCTGAGCTCTGTTGTGAGTTCTGGGCTCAGTTGTGAGTTCCGAGCTCAGTTGTGAGTTCCAGGCTCTGTTGTGAGTTCCAAGCTCAGTTTTGAGTTCCGGGCTCAGTTCTCACTGGTGTCAGAGGTCCCCGGAGTTGCTCGGGATGACTCAGGATGTCTCTGAATCGCCTGAAAGGACTATTAAAATTTAATCCATTAAATGCTGTACACTCTGATTGCTCCTCAGCCATCAACAATTTGTCCACTTTTTTGTGGCTGTCATAACCATCTCAGAGACTGATGAGATTTGGAGGTTTTGAATAAACATCTGAACTGTGCATGTTTCCCAAAATCAAATCCCAGAGCAGGCAGCACTCTCTGATCATTAGTGAGAACCCATCAGCCGTAAGCGAGAGATCAGTTCCTCCACTCGAGCTCTTCAAAAAGCCTCTCTGCAGGAAGAAAGAGCAGCAGGAAGTGAAAATTGGCCTTGGCCAGCACAGAAGGATACCCTGAACCCACCACCAGCTCACTGGAGATCACAGCAACAAAAGTGAGCATCCTGAGAGTTCCCTTCCCACAGCCCTGTCCTCCCTTAGGTGGGAGTCTCTGGAACTTAATAATGAAAAAATGTTTCAGGGAAAATTAAAATAGGAAATAAAATGTGGCTTCAGTGGGTTATCTGAGCGTCACTTAGCTGGTAGATCACTTACTTCAACAAGATTTTAAATACTGAGTCAGAATGTTCCCATTTTCACTGCAATCCCCTGAAGCACCAAACCCATTGCCGTGGCACCCCAAAACCCTGGAATTTGGTTCCCACATCCTAAATATGTCATGCAAAAAGTCCTTTGACTATTTAATCCAGCCATAGTCTGAGAATTGCAAGCAGGATCTTTATCAAAGAACTTGTAACAAATGAAATGCAAAAGCAAAACAATCACTTTATCATCTAAAATGATGATAAATGGCAGCTTGAAAGTATAACAATTCGTCCTCATGTAGAACCACAGGACCTGAACTGGGTAGATATTTTTTCACTCTTGGACTATTCTCATCAGTTGCTTCATGCTCATATTAATAACAATTAATTATAATTTTATCCTGATATAACTATGTTGATGGAAATAGAGTCACACAGGGGATTAATTTGGTCCAGGATACTTTTCCATCACTGTGTTTCTCGCCTGTGTTTTTTCAAAGCTTTACTATAATAAATGAATTTGAAAATTGTTAATTGTTCAATTGTTAATTGAAAAGTTAATCTTAGTCTCCAGATTCTCCAAGCATAAAACCTCTGATTCTTCTCAGCAAATATCTACAGCCCAGGACTTGGGCAGTAACTGAGGATGCAGCCGCCACAACTGGAGGACAATGGCAATTTTTAAACCCAAACAGGGTTTTTACAAAGTCTGTTGCACACAATGGACAATATTGTAAAAGAAAAATATAATACATGTGCACAATAAGGTGAAAGCAAATCTGTTTTCATTTTTTATTTTGTTGACTGGTATACAAGGTCCTAAAAAGGAATTTTTTTTTTCTTTTGTGAAGAATGCACTCCAGATTTACAATACTGTATTCCACTGTATACATTTGCTAACAAAAAATACCACTACTGTATCCACACCAGTGACAAATCTGCCAGGAAGTGACTAGTTGATATGCCTTTTTATTACTGCAGCTGCCTTGTTTTTTCTAGTCAAAATAAAAGAAAATCACAGGATCCTTAAAATAATAGCTGACAGCAGGTAGTTACTGAGAAATGCATGTCCCTGGCTCTTAACTTTGTAGCATCCATCCAGATGGCAGATTAGAGCCCGGGATCTGCAGGTTGGTGACAAATACACGGGTAATAGCATTCAGCTTGCCTAACTGTAAAAGTGAATTCACTATTCCTCTTTGATTGTAGACCTGACATGTCAGATGAGAGGAGGCTCTGGAAGAAGCTGCCACAGCAATAGCACAAATAAACGCCAGACACAGGCGCCGCTTGATGTGGGATTACAAACACTGTACCTCTCATCAATTCAAATTTAGCTGATATGTAAAGCCAGCGGTGGGGGAACGTCACGGGAGCAGCGGGAGCGCGCGGGGCTGAGGGTTCCTGGGCACGGAGACGGGAGCCAGGAGGTCCCCAAAGCCTCTCCCGTGGCACAGCAGCAGTGATTGGGTTTGCCAGGAGAAAGCAGCACTCCTGGAATTGCCCTCCTGACATGTGGCGCTGGGGGTGCTGAGCAGTCATCGCCTGATTTGTCCCTCTGCCCTTCCCTGGGCCATGTCATCAATCACTTGACTTTTGAACAGCCCTGAGCCATCTCCCTTCCTCATCTCCCTTCCTCTCACTCTTTTAATTCTTTTTATTTTATTTCTCCCCCTTCCTTTCTTTTCCTGAGAAGTGCAAAACCAAACTCAGTGCAAGCTCAGTGCTCATCTCTCAGCACTCTTTATAGGAGGAAAGTCTTCCAGAGCCCAATTACTCCAGCCAATAATTAGCAGTGGATGCCAGGGGATGGGCTGAGCCTCACCCAGTGCATCAGTCACAGGGAAGAAATCACATGCTGGGAGAACTTTTCTTTGTCATGGCATAGAAAAGATCCTGCCAGGAACAGAAATGACAATTTATTTGGCTTCCAGTGCTCTCAGGGTCACTGGAGCTCAGGACTCTCCTTCCATTGCTGGTGTTGGAAAGAGGATGCTGAAAAAGTCACCCAAAGTTCCCACAGAGTGGGAGGAACTTCCCAATATTCCTGTTCTACCTCTTTTGCACATCATGTAGTGCCACATTATCGACATGAAAATGGAACGTTTCTTTGTAATCTCTCCATGTGTTGTTTATTCAGTGAAGATGAAGGGTGACACTCTTAGAGGTGGTTGGAAAGATGCAGGTGGAGAAAGTCTTTACCTTATAATTTATCACAGCTCAGAGCTTCACATTCAGAGCTGCTTTCAAACTGCAGCCTTCTCTTCCTTTGCCAGGAATAAAACACTACCCATTGAAGCCAGCTTTTTAAAAAGTAAAGGTTATGTAAATCTCAGGAAATCCCACTTTATATATGGATTTGTTCAACAGGTGTGCGCAAGATAACATGAAAAACATGGCAGATTAAAAAACCTGCTTAAATAAGATAAATAAGTATAAATGCATATTCTAAACTGTCTATTTGTGATTTTTATTTTGCCTTGACTTGTGACATCCTCTCTTCTTGGAGAATCACAGAATATCCTGAGCTGGAAGGGACCCCCCAAGGACCATCCAGTCCAACTCCTGGCCCTGCACAGACAACCCAACAATCCCACCCTGTGCCCCAGAGGATCATCCAAAGGCTCCTGGAGCTCTGGCAGCCTTGGGGCCGTGCCCACTGCCCTGGGGAGCCTGGGCAGTGCCCACCACCCTCTGGGGGAAGGACCTTGTCCTGAGATCCCACCTGACCCTGCCCTGGCACAACTCCAGCCATTCTTGTACAGCACCTTCATATCACTTTTGCTCCTTTGTCCCTCTTTTATGATTTATACAACAACTTTTACTGAACAGTCTGAAAGACAATGAAAGCTTAGTGTCAAACTGCGGGTTAATATTTTCCAAAAATCA
This sequence comes from Grallaria varia, assembly GCA_013396735.1. NCBI lineage: Eukaryota > Metazoa > Chordata > Aves > Passeriformes > Formicariidae > Grallaria > Grallaria varia. Next base: position 460,823 of record VWZG01021049.1, on the reverse strand, counting down.
TGTCCCTGCTTCCCAGTCATGGAAGAATTAGCTGGGAAAACCACGTGGGAATCACTTATATCCTGACAAAAGTAACCCTCTTGCTGTCTCCGTCCTGCAGCAGGACTTCAGAGCTGCCAGCCCATCTTCCCAGGGCACTGGAGTCTCAGTGCCCAAGGTTAAGTCGTGCTTTACATCACACAGGTTTAAGTTTGACTTCTGGCTTAGTTCAGGGGATTTAAAGTTGTGTAAGCAGAGGCAGAATTTGGCCTAACTCTGTAATCTTTGCTTAAAATCAAAGCTGAGTAGATGACAATAGGATGATTTTTTTTTTTTTTTGATTATATTAAAATCTCATCTTCCCAATCTGAAAAACTTTTTGTAGATCCAGTGTCATCCAGGTCCTTATCGTATTGCTCTGTGTTGCTGCAATGAAAATTGAGGATTAATCTCTTTAGATAAACAAATGGAAACATAATAAAAGGGAATCAAAATCCAAAATCTCTTTAAGAGAGTACAGGGTAATGATTTTATCTATCATGTTTTGTATTGATTAACTTCAAATGTTTCACTTAATTTGCCCTGATATTTAAAATCTGCAGCCCTTCCCAGCACCCCTTAGCGCCCACAAAAAGTTTCTTCTCCGCTGATGTGATTTCTCAGCGCTGATTTATTGCCCACAACTCTCAGTGTTATTGCCTCGTTTTTATCCTAACTGATACTGATGCTCAAATAATTCTGTTTACCAGCAAGTCATCTAATCATCTCTTTACATAATCATATTTATATTAAGGAGATAGGAACAATTAACTTTGTTTTAAGTGTAGTTATTTGAAATACAGTAGTGGTAATATCTGCCAGAAGCAAATAAACATATTAGCAGGAAATGCTTAAATGATCTGGATAACCCTATGAGCCAGCATAGCAGGTGGTAATATCCTGTTTTTAAATTACATTTCAGCAAGTGAACATAATAAATCCTCTTGTGTTATATATTTCGCTGGTAGCAACTTATACTCACATTATTCTATTTGACCTCATTACTGCTAATCATTATCACATTTTTAATAGCTGCCACAGTGAGTGAAACAGTTAATACAGTATTTCTTGCCGAAAGAGAGCCTGTCAGGTTATTGATGACAAATTAAAATTAATAAAGAAGATCTGTGTTGAATTTGAGGGAATGGAATAACTGCGAGCATCCGGATGATTGGAAAGGCCTCTGGGGTACTCTGCGAAGAGTAATGTTTTTGGTGTACGTGTATTGTCTTGAAAGGAACGCTAAAACTGCCAAAGCTCTGCTTTTGCCTGGAAGACTTCCCTGAAATAGGAGCTGTATTCTTTTGGCCCTCATCACATGTAATTTATCCCTGGGAGAGTTGTTTGCTGCTCTGCACACCTGCAGTAACAGCCGGCTGCGGGGGCTCCGCGCCGCTCTTCCCCTCGCCGAGCATCTTTACGGGAGCCGTCACCGCCGGGCCCAGGCGAGGCACTAAATAAGCACAACGCCAACCCCGAGTGCTCTTTGCTGGAAATTCACCCTATTGATGTTTATTTAAAACTTTCTGGTGCCCTCCAACCCTCCCACCGGTGGCGGCAGAGCCGGCGTCCGACAGCAGAGCCGGTGTCTGACAGCAGAGCCGGCATCCAACAGCAGAGCCAGTGGCGGGTACTGGGCGTTAATTTGGAGAAATTAATGCATTTACATATCCCACGAACACTCTTGCTCGTGGTTATTAGAGGTGAGGGCTCCGTGGGGACAGGGTGGCGGCCGTTCGAGGCCATCCGCAGGTCCTGAATTAATTGCCCGGCGCAGCATTCGCTCAGCCCATGGCAGACAGTCGTCCCCACTGCAGAATCACCACACATAATTTTGACTGTGCCCAGGAGGCAGAGCGGGCAGGCTGAATTATCTCTTACCAAAAGAGAAAGTAGTCCTTTGAGGTCAACGGCGGGGGTCGGCACCGGGTCAGCGCAGAGAGAACGCCAACGCCATGGCTGCCCGAAAAGGGGGGAAAATACCGGCCCAATTAGCGCGTGCAAGCGAGTCCAGCGAAATCTCCTCACACAAAGGGTTTGTTTTTCGGAGCAGAGAAGAAGCCAGTGGCCAGCAAGAGAGGGGACATCGCAGGGAGGTGCTCACAGGAATTTTTTGGAAGGGAAAAATAGGAGGTGATGCTGTTAATTGCTTGGGAGCTGTTGAGTGGCCAAACTGCTGTCGCGGCATTCAGTGGCTTCATCTGTGTTTTCTGAGCATGGAACAAGGCTCTGGTGGATCATGTGCTCTTCTGAGCTGTGATATTTGTGTGCTTGGTGTACAAAAAGGGCAGGTCTTCACTTTAAAACATCACCTAAACGAGTAAGTGGCCAAAAATAAGGGTGTTTCTTTGAGGAGTTAAGTTTCTTTGAGGAGTTTTGTTTCTTTTTGGAGTTATTTTGAAGTAGTTACCTTTGGAGGGGAAAGAAGTGGTATTACGGGCTTTTGAGATGAAGAAAACTGGAGCAAACTGGAGAGGTACAAACTCTGTCTGAAGGTTCAACCACAGCAAATCCTTGCCCTGCCACGGGCCTGGGACATGAGGTCCTGTTGGAGTTCCATACCTCGGCGATGGGATGTGCAATTAAAAGATGTCAGGTGGGGGGATCTCAGGAGAAGGTCCTTTCCCCAGAGGGTGGTGGGCACTGCCCAGGCTCCCCAGGGCAAGGGGCACGGCCCCAAAGCTGCCAGAGCTCCAGGACGATGCTCTGAGGCACAGGGTAGGATTGTTGGGGTGTCTGTGCAGGGCCAAGGGTTGTACTGGATGGTCCTTGGGGTCCCTTCCCACTCAGGATATTCTGTGATTCCGTGATTTAGATCTCCACCTGCACCTAGAAATGCATCTTCCCACGTGGGACAGAGGCACTGAGAGCCCCAGTGCCGAAGGTGGAACTTGAGTGGTTGACAAATACCACTCCCGTTGCTCTGCTGGTGAAATTTGGAATAAAAATGGAGGAAATGAGGAGTTAATTCAATTAAACATTTTTCCACCCACACTTTACCTTTCCTCACCACTCAAGGGAATCATTCATGGAAAGTATATCACCAGCAGACTTATTTTTACCATTATTTTTAACTTAATGAGTATACCTTCCACATCAGAGAGAAAGTACAAAGGTTAAATTTTACATTAAGAGCACATTGCAACACGGTATGCAAATATCCCTATGCAAATCCAAAGCCGGTGGAAGATAAATGTGGTATATTTTTAACCAGTTAACTATGACTGTGAAGTATGGGGCAAGATATTCAGTAGTTTCATTTTATATCTTTCTTGTAAATAATGCATAAAGTATGTAGATGTTGTCAAAATATGATGAAGCTATTAGCTTTATAGTTTTCATAGTTAAGAATGTGTTCAGCATGTAGCTCCTAATAACTCATTTCCAAACGCAGACACCATTATAAAATATTTCTTGTTCAAGTGAACGTTATCATGTGACATAATGATTTTGCTTAAAACCAAGTTAAATGAGGAGTAAAATTAAACAATATTGCATGAATTGTGTTTGACTAATTTTGTGTCACATTATATTAGCCGAGCTTTCAAAATATGTGTTAATGACAAATAGTGTAAGCCCCTAACATACTTTATGTGTCTGTAAAATCACCCTTAAGTCATTAGCTTTTAAAGGTTCATTTTGTTTGCAGTTTTTGTAGCCACTGGCTTTTTAGTGATTACTTTTGTCTATGAAACTAGACATGATTAAAAAAGAGATATTTTACATAAGTCTTTGGGACTTATTGCCATATTATGGGGGCATACTGTGTGCATTAAAACAATGCCTAATAATTGATGAGCTCTCCACTTTGGAGGTAAACAGAGTTAAGGGTGAATTTTAATGTTTACATCGTATTTACATAAGAACCACACTGAGCTCTTAATCAACAGTTTGTTCCTTTTACATCTGGATTTATCTGTTCCCTGCAACGGAAATCTTTCATTCCAAGTGCATCAAAAGTCTTATAGATGGCTGAGTTTAATTAAAAAAAACCCCAAAACATAGAATCATAGAATTACAGAGTGGTTTGGATTGGAAGGACCTCAAAGCCCACCCAGTGGCACCCCCTGCCATGGGCAGGGACACCTTCCCCCAGCCCAGGTTGCTCCAAGCCCCGTCCAACCTGGCCTGGGGCACTTCAGGGATGGGGCAGCCACAAAAAATTCCCCAATTAGTTTTGATAATATAAGTGCCTCCTTTTGATGTGTCCTAAGTCCAGCAGAGTTTGGCAGTGGGGACTGGCAACCTTCTCAGAATGGGTGGCAAAGCTTCTTCAGACTTATCATTGCTGGGCCAGGGCTACATTTATAAAATATACACATTAAGGGGTCTGGTGCTTAAACAGAGAAGCATAAAAGGCTGAAGCAGTTTCTTTTCTGGATGGGCCTTGGGACATATCCAAGTCTGCACACCCAGATGGACATCTCTGGTCTTTATTTAACCATTTTCTTGAATTCGTCTGCTGTTTTCTCCCTCTCTGTCCTGTCTTGCTTGAAATAAAGAGGAAGGGTGGGTGTCTCCTGGGGGGATTTCAGAGAGGTGTCTGCCCCAGCACCCATCCCTCAGAAACTCAGCATGTTCTTTCCAGGTGAGACCAGGGCCAGGCAGGTCTAACACTGGCCCTTGAGTTTTTCCTCAGAGGGGAAAAAAAAAGACTTTTTATGTGATGATCTCCATCTAGATATATTTAACCATCAAAAAAAAAAAAAAAGAAAAAGAAAAAAAAAAGGAGAAAACCTTCCCAGTGGACTGGGGTGATGCCAAATGGCTAAGTGGGAGGTAAGGACAGGACACTGATGGGGGTGGGAAGGTGCAGACAGAGAGCAGTGTGGTGTTTTTAGTGTTTCAGTGCTCAACTTCTTTGATAAAATCTTCATTCTGCCCACCCTACCCCGGTGCCTTAGAAAGCTACAGCTTTATCTCAAGAATTTTCCCTCTGGACACTTGTCAGAACAAAGAGTATGGACTTTGCATATCATTTATCCTCTTGTATATAAGGAGCTTGTCACATCTTAATGTTGAACCTCACCAGAGAGCAGACCTCTGGAGCACTCGGAGCTCTGCTTTGCATTTGGGTGGGAAAAGCAGATCCGTGGGGCTGCTCCGGCTCCTGCCTCTGTCTCCCGGCTGCTCTGCCCCTTCCTGCTGTGCCAGGGGCTCCCTGGAGTGGGAGGGGGGCAATAACAACCTGGGGAAGGCTGAGCTCCTCTGGAAATCACTTCCAGGGGGCAAAATTCCTTTATTTGCTGCTCTCATCAAATTCACGGTCGCAGAATCACAGAATCACAGGGTATCCCGAGCTGAAGAGTCCCACAAGGATCATGGGGTCCAACTCCTGGCTCTGCACAGGACACCCCCAAGAGTCACACCGTGTGCCAGATACTATGATGTGCTTTTTCACTATGTCCATGAAATTAAAATTGCTTGTAAGGGCTCGACTTCTTTGGCATCTCAATAAGGATGTTGAACTGGTGCTAGTTGTGTACATCCTAATTTGGGAAAGGAAAAATTGCCAAGCAATTGCATTCCGTAAAAGCCATGTTATGTCATCAGGGTTTGAACTCACAGAATCACAGAACACTCTGAGTTGGAAGGGACCCACAAGGATCATCGAGCCCAACCTGTAAGTGAATGGCCCATCCAGGGATCAAACCCACCACCTTGGCGTTATTGGCACTCAGAGCTTTGGGAATAATGGCTTGGCTTTCTTTTGCTGTGGGAGAAAGTTTATTGTCACCTGGGGAGGTGTCCTAGCACAGAAGACAGGGAGGACCTGGGTCCTGTGTGTGGTCCTGGCTGGGGAGGGAGAGCAGCAGCTCCCACAGCTGGGGCTGGAGCAGCCCCAGGGGCTCTGCAGGGTCCCGGCCACTCCTCCATGGTGGGCTCCCAGACAGTCCTCCATGGTGGGCTCCCAGATGCTCCTCCATGGTGGGCTCCCAGCCACTCCTCCATGGTGGGCTCCCAGCCGCTCGTCCAGGGTGGGATCCCAGAGGCTCCTCCATGGCGGGCTCCCACNGACACTCCTCCATGGTGGGCTCCCAGACACTCCTCCATGGTGGGCTCCCAGACACTCCTCCATGGTGGGCTCCCAGACACTCCTCCATGGTGGGCTCCCAGACACTCCTCCATGGTGGGCTCCCAGACACTCCTCCATGGTGGGCTCCCAGACACTCCTCCATGGTGGGCTCCCAGACACTCCTCCATGGTGGGCTCCCAGACACTCCTCCATGGTGGGCTCCCAGACACTCCTCCAGGGTGGGCTCCCAGACACTCCTCCATGGTGGGCTCCCAGACATTCCTCCAGGGTGGGCTCCCAGCGTGCCATCTGAGCAAAGAGTGCTCCACGAAGTGCCAGGAGCTGGATGGAGAGACAGGGCGTAAACGGGACTCTGCTCTTTGAGTTCCTGGAGATAAAGATCCCAGTGCAGAGGTGTTGAACATTCCTGTCACAGTGACCCCCAAGGAAAGGTGATCCCCGGACATTACGCTTTCACACACTGCACTTCTCAACTGGAATCCTTGGCATGCCAAAGGATTTCATAACAGAATTTTGTTACCAGGAAAAATACAGTCCAGATTTTGAGGGTTTTTGGAGGGATATGCAAGATCCATAGGGATCCCCTCAGTTTGTTGATTTCCAATTTTCACAGAGAAGTTCAGTGGACTTTTGGAGAACTTTCAGGAAAGAAAAGCTGTCAAGGAGCACATTGAACACCAGAATGGCTGGAGATGGGCCTCATCATATCAGCTGATACTCTGCTGGCCCCTGGTCAATACTCTGGGTTCCACCTGTTGTGATGCAGCGATGGCTTTGCCACTCTATTACCCTGAGCCAATGGAACTGGTTATTCCATGGCTATTTCTGGGAAGGAAAACAAAGCAGGTAAAATGGAGAGTTAGCAGTGAAGCTGTTCAAATATTTATAGAACAGTTAGCTAAGATTCAGGAGCCATTTAACAGAGCCAAATTTGATACATTAAGATGAATAATCGCTCCCTTTATTTATTTATTTATTTATCATTTAACATCATATCACTACTTTCCCTGTGACTTGAAGAAAGATTTGGAAAGTAGTATATTGTCCTTGGATCAGACTCTGAATCATCATCAAACGTCAATCTGGAATTATGCCATTTTTATGGAAAGGGTTGTTGATTTTCTTTTCTGTGTTGAGAACAGAATTTGGGAAATGGAAAAGGAAAGAAGAGAAGAGAAGAGAAGAGAAGAGAAGAGAAGAGAAGAGAAGAGAAGAGAAGAGAAGAGAAGAGAAGAGAAGAGAAGAGAAGAGAAGAGAAGAGAAGAGAAGAGAAGAGAAGAGAAGAGAAAACTCTTATTTGCTCAAAAGAATTCATTTTAAGGAAATAAAAATTAGTATTTTATTTCCAGACTGGAAAATCAGTGTTGTAACAACAGACAAAATTCCATACAGTAATTTAGAAATAGCTTTTAAAATTAAGATAAACATAGTATATTTTTTAGAATGCAGGAGTTACATCTGAAGGAAAATATTTAATGTTTTAAATTCACCAGTGTTCCCCAGATCCTCTAGTACAGCCCAGTGTATGCTTAGGAAGAGCTACTTCATCTATTTAATTAAGAGAAACTACTATCAAAGCAGATTTCGCATTTAAAATTCGTGTTTAAACTTCTCACAGATTAAGTGAGCTTAAACAGTTGCTATTCCTGACTTTAACAGCATTATAAAATACATTAGAGATTGAGAGGATAAAATTCTGCCATGTTAGGTTATAACCTAACTGCTATTTGCAGTTGTAAGGACTACTAATGGCGCAGGGACAAGATTTATTATAGTAAAGACATCCTGCTTAACATTACCCTTGTCATTCCATTAATAATGACTGCTTATGAGCCATCTCCTTGGCATCTTTGTTGTCCTGAAAACTTAAAACTCACAGCACAATTCTTTACGATGTGCTACATTGCCCCCTCTGGGTATTCCTGACCATTATCCCATTTGGTTATATTCAAAACTGCTGCCTCCTGAGAGAGCATTAGGGCCGACCTTTAACCCTGCAATATTCTTGGTTCAAATGGCGTAATAACATGTAGTGAATATTTACAAGCATACTTATACCATAATAGAGTACTGCTGTGAACATTAGCACATATTTTCTGCTCAATCAGGCTTTGATGTAGAGCTTGGCTCGTACCCTGGAGAAAATGCAGTCCCCAATAAGCTGTGCTAGAGGAACACCCTTGATCCCAAACAGCGTCTGCCACGCAGACCCCGCCACGCGGATTAGCAGCAGCCACACACGTGCCACGCGGGCACACTCGAGGTCCACAGAGCCTCCGAGGGGCTGGCACAGCCTCTCCTGCCATTCCTGGGGGTCAGGGAGCTCTGGACTCCCTCCAAGACCTCGACAGATCAGAGGGTTGGGAATCACCAACTGTAAGAAGTTCAACGAGGGGAAGTGCCGGATTCTGCCCCTGGGATGGCACAACCCCGGATGGATGGACAGACTGGGAATGAGAGGCTGGGAAGCAGCGCTGGGAAAGGGCCCTGGGTGTCCTCCCTGGTGGCCAGTTGGGCACGAGCCAGCAGTGCCCTGGAGCCAGGAGGGACATCTCTGTCCTGGGGGGCATCAGGAGGGGATTGTCCCACTCTGCTCTGCACTGGGGCGGCCTCACCTGGGACATTGGGGCAGTTTGGGGACACACAATGGAAGGGATTGAGCCATTGGAGTGTCCAAAGGAGGGACACGGGGATGGGGAAAGGCCTGGAGGGGCAGCGTGTGAGGACGCTGAGGGCACTTGGGGTGTCCAGCTGGACAAGAGGAGACTGAGAGGACACCTCAGTGCAGGTCCAGCTTCCTTGGGATGGGCAGAGGAGGGGCAGGCACTGATCTCTGCTCTGGGGGGACCAGGGGCAGCACCCAGGGAATGGCTGGAGTTGTGTCAGGGCAGGGTCAGGTGGGATCTCAGGGAAAGGTCCTTCCCCAGAGGGTGGTGGGCACTGCCCAGGCTCCCCAGGGCAGTGGGCACAGCCCCAAGGCTGCCAGAGCTCCAGGAGCGTTGGGATGATCCTCTAGGGCACAGGGTATTGCTCGTGAGGTTGGTTGGGTCTCGGAGCAACTTGGTCTAGTGAAAGGTGTCACCGCCCATGGCAGAGTGTTGGAATGAGATGACCTTTTAAGAACTTGGAATGGACGGCCCAGAAAAGTGGTGGAATCACCGTCCCTGGAGGTGTTGAAGGAAAGAACTGGTTGTGTCACTTGGTGCCAGGGTCTGGTTGACGTGGTGGTGTTGGCTCACAGGTTGGACTCGATGGACTCAGAGTTGTTTTCCAACCCAATTGATTCTGTGATTCTGTAGTTCTGTCTCTTCCGACCTGAACCATTTTGGAATTCCATGATTCTCTGACATATCACTGTGACATGATACCCAGGTGAAATCTAGGGCACAAAAAGGGTCTCTCAGCCAGGTTAATTTGCGTGTAGATTTTTATAAGTTTTTACCCTTCCATCCCTGTTTCCTCCTTTCTTCAGAACAAGGTTCTTGTTCCTTATTTGTTATTAAATCCACTCCTGCCGTGCTTTGCTCTCTGCTGCCTGTTTCTGTGACGTGCCCAGTGGAGATTTGCTTGCAAGTGCAAGTGGTTTTCTTGTGGAAGTTTTCTGATTTTCAGGGCTTGGAGGAGAAAGGGTCACTTCTCAGTTTTGTTGGTTTATGAGTGTGTTGTTAATCTGCTTAGAAGAGCCCGGCCCAAAGGTAACGTGAGCGTTTGAAAGAAGAGTCTCTGGTGGTTATGAGAAACTTTGACTTGGCAATATCTGTCTGTCTTCAGCCAAAGACAGAATAAACCTTCCTTATTTTCTTGGAGGAACTTATAAACCTGTTACAGTTTTTGCATTAAAATCTCCCTATACAAAGGAGATGTCCATTTTTTGATATTTTATTCATAAGATCCCTCAAGGTGTCATTGAAATTCTCTCAGTCTTTCATCAGCATGATCCACTCTTGGAGAGTACACCTGCACAATAGATGAAATGGTTGTCCTCAGAGAATAATGGCAGCCATCCTGATATTAATTTGGTTCCAAGTAATTATCAAGTTCATATCTCTCAGTTTGCTGCAGAACTTTTTCTTCCTTTTGACTTTCTTACTTTTTTTTTTTTTTTTTCCTTTCTTGGGCTTGTTAATGCTGCTCCAGACACTGCACAGAGACTGATCCTCTTCGCTGGGGCTTCAGCTCAAGTTGATACTTTTGACCATGATGTTTTGTCCTGAAATTATTATTATTTGGTGTGTGAAGATCAATAATGTGCCACACTGAAATTTGTACCTGATGAGTGTAGTTAATGCCATAGGAAAATACATCCAAGGGTGTTGCTCTATCTATTACAGCCCTGGGAAAGTGGACAATTGGGTTCAAGTCTGTGGGGACCTCTCTCCAGACCACGGGGCTCTTTGGAAGCCAAAAGGAAGGTGAGCCTTTGGAAGAGATGAAGAAGTCTTTAAATTCAGTCAATGTTTTGCAGCACAAGTCCTGAAGGGCACAGAGAAGGGTCAAACCTTCTGAGGATCCTCTTGGGAGGACCAGCCCTGGCACCACATGTTGGAGTTTCACATTTAGCCCAACCTCTTGCACACCTCTGTAGATACTGGAGCATCTCTGCCTGTGATATTTAAGACTGAAGAGCCAGTTTAAACACATATTATCTGGATCAAAAAAAAGGTATTTTATTTTCTATTATTATTTGTGGAAAGTTGCTCATGGGCGTTGCTGCAGCCCAGGGGTCTGGGCAGAGCAGGAACCCAGCAGCTCTCTTCACATTAGCAGGGCTTTGTCCTTTGTTCCTCTGCCTCTTGCCAACCAATTTGTACTTTGAAGGAAACCTGCAAGAAATTTCATGTTTTCTTCCATTCTTTCCGTTTATTTCTGTTCCCATCACTCCCCTTTTCCCCCCACTGGCAGTAAATCCTTAGGCTGAGCCATCCATTTATTGCTGCTTGGCAGTTGTTCGGTCCTTGCAGCCCACAGTGATCTGTTTTTAGCTGCCAATAATGCATCATTAACAAATCTGTCCTGATATTTATCCCTGGCAGTGTCTTTTGTTCAATGAGGGGTACAAAGTTTTGGACAAACTGTACAGGGAGTTTTATTGCATCAGGTAGGGCACTTCAAACTTCCCTCCAGTGTTTGTCCAGTGTGGGATAACCTCCTGAGCACTCTGCAGTTTTTCCTTATATATTTTTGAGGTGTTGCTTCCTGATAAAGGAAAGTTTGATGGGGATAATTTTCTTTTCTTTCCTTTCCTGAATATTTTATAGAAAAATCTCACTATCACTGCAAACAGTGAATAGCTTATTGATCTGATTTTTGTCCCCCAATTGATCTGATTATTTTTTCCCATTTTTCTCCTGTGCAATCTTCTCCACTTTTTCATGGAAAAGTATTTTGAATCCCTGTCGAATCCACCACCTTGGACTGACAGACCTGGGCTTTATCAGAGGGAGGATTCAGGCCACAAACTCATTGAGCCAATCTGAGGGCTACATGTGCACTGGCATGACAAAATTAAAAGGTCCCATCTATTCCTACCTACTCATAAAATTACTTATTTATTTAATACTTCCCATTAATTTATACATTTATTCACTTGTACTCATGTATTTTCTTATTTATCCATTTATTTGGAGAACGGTATGGGATACAAAGTGCATTAACATAATGAAACGCTCACTTGATAATCATGTTTTACACTCCCGTTTATTTTCTTCCTCAGAAAGTTTCCCTCTTGGCTCATCCCCGTGCTGGTTGCTCCAACATTTGTGAGATGTTGTTGCTATAGCACAGACCTTCCCGAGGATTTAATGATCTGTGTTACTTTGCATTCAGAGTTTTATGAGTGTCCTGCTTAAAATGGCTTTTAAAGGTGTGTTGGGGCAAGGATCCCACTCGAGTCCCGCAGGTGATTCTCTTTAGGATCCACAGAGTCACCACCGGGGAACTGTTTCTTTATCTTGGGAATGTCACAGCTGATGATACTTTGCTAAATAGCCTGAGCTTTAAATATCGTCCAAAGGCTCTTGGCCAGGAAATTCCTTGAGGACAGGGATGAACAGGGGCTGGATTGGTTCCTCAGCACTCCCCATTAAGATCTTGATTTCTCCCTGCTGGATATTTCGGGGTGGTTTGTGTGCTCTTGGCACAGGGCACAGCATCTGGGTGTCAGCAGGCTGGGTTGCTTTTCCCTGGAGCACTGGGCAGGTGGCACTGGGCAGGAGCAGGTACTTCCACCTCTGACAAATTCCTGCTTAGTTTAGCTTTTTTTTAGTTTGTGTCCCTGGTGCCTTTTTCCTTCAGAAATAACTGTTTATAATCAGTTTAATGCAGATGAAACCATTACTTCTTCACTCTTCAGAAACTCTTTATGCTTCTTAATTAAAGCCTTTGTCTGAACACAAAATAATTAATACGTAAAATGAAGCAGAGGGAAAGAATTGACTGTGCAACTAGTCACTCAGTTGTATATTTAAACAATATTTAATCATTAGAGTAACACAGTGCTTGCACTTTTGGAAAGAAAACAAGCCTTTTACTTCATGTTTATTTAACACTTTGACTAGTTCATTCTTGGAGGTATGAAATGAGGCTTATGGAGTGCCAGAGCAGTAAATCATACCTTCTGAAAATTACTGCGTCTTACACAGTAGTGTCATTTGAAACCCAAACACTTCAGTGCTGCACCCGCATATAAAAGTGACCTCTTGGAACAACATCCACTGTTTACACTGAAAGGCGAGGCAAGGAAATAAAAACAAGGCATAAAATATGCTGTAGTAAGGATGGCGTTTCCTTGTGTTTCTGCCTCTGTTCTGGAGGCTGATGGGTGCCTTGGCAAGACAGCTGAATCAAAAAACGCCATGGACACGCAAATGTGTGCATGTCACAACTGTGGAGAGCCAAAAAATTGGGCAACTATTCACACCCAAGCACTTTCCATCAGTGTTTGCTCAGATTTTATACCACATTTGTGTTGGCAATGTGATTTCTCACTTTATAACTTCTGATTTTTTTTCTTAACTCATGTTCTAATGTAAGGATTTATGGTTGGGAATATTTGTAGGGGAAAACCCACACAAATTCAAAGCAAATATTCAATCTCTTTAGTGGCGAGTGAATGCTGAATGTTTGAATTGTAGGTGTGATTTGCTTGCACTTCGCAGGCACAAAGGCACTGGTTCACCAGAGGTTGGATGGAGGTTTGGATAACCAGCTACACACTTGGCTTCTGAGTTCAGAATAACCACAGGCTTTGGCTCAAAAGTGCACTTTGTTTTTTGCCAAAATTGTTCATTAACGTTATTTGCCAAGTTGTATTTCAGAGAGGAGTGGGCAGACAGGACTGGGTGTGGTGTGTAGGTGAATACTTGCAGTGCAAACCCAGGGACTCCTCTTCCCCTGAGACATGGATCCTCTCCGTGGTTTGGTGATCCAAGAGCTTCAAAACCTCTTCCCAAGTCTGGCCCACTCCACAACTGGGACAGGTTTATTACCCAGAGGAGTTTCCAGCGCTGTTCATTCTCCTAATTAGATAAATGGGGTGGGGAAATTGGCTTACGGAGGTAAAAAAGCAAAAGCCCTTTCCCAGCTGCCACCCAGCCCTTGCCCTGCTCAGGGACCACACTGACCACAGAGGGTCCTCCAGCCAGTCTGGCTCCTGGCCCTCGATGGGGGGGCAGAACTGCTCTGCTGAGCCTGTTCCCAGCATGTTTGTGAGCAAGAGAAGTGTTGTGGTTTGGGTTTTTTTGAGTAGAATTTGAAGATTTATATTTGGATTTTTTGGTGTTTCTGTTTTGGTTTTTTGTTTGTTTTTAGTTTGCTTGGTTTTGGTTTTGTTTGCTTCTTTCTTTCTTTTCTTAGGAAGAAAACACAATTACATTGATGTTACATTTACCTGCTGGAGCCCCTCTGCTCTGGAGCCAGGCTGGGAGAGCTGGAGGCGTTCACCTGGAGAAGGGAAGGATCCAGGGACACCTGAGAGTCCATTCCAGTGCCCAAAGGGGCTCCAGGAGAGCTGGAGAGGGACTGGGGACAAGGCATGGAGGGACAGGACACAGGGAATGGCTTCCCACTGCCAGAGGGCAGGGATGGATGGGATATTGGGAAGGAATTGGTGGCTGGGAGGGTGGGCAGGCCCTGGCACAGGGTGGGCAGAGAAGCTGTGGCTGCCCCTGGATCCCTGGGAGTGCCCAAGACCAGGTTGGACGGGGCTTGGAGCAACCTGGGCTGGTGGGAGGTGACCCTGCCCATGGCAGGGGGTGGGATGGGATGTTTGCAGGGTCCCTTCCAACCCCAACCACTTTATGGTTCTGCGATATCTGAGCTCTTAGGTCATATATTATATTGGTCATGTGCAAAGTTAATATAGGATGCTACTGATGTTGTTTTGCAGGTTGATTCTGTGAGGCTTCTTTAGTAAAAATCACTTTGTTTTTAAGTCTCTGGGCTACCAGACAGTGTCTGAAAAGCTGGGGACCAAAGGTGGGGCAGGACTGCTGATGAACTCAGCACTCCTCCCTTAAGGACAGGTAATGACGTTTATTTCCATGTTCCATCCCATCTTCCTTCCCTCCTGCAGGCGCTTCAGGAGCCTAATGAAGAGGAATGATGGGTTTAAATCTGAGGAGCACATAGAATCTGCTTTTTTATTAGTTTGGATGCTGACTGAACAGAACATTGAAACTGTAATTATGAATATTTTACAAATGTGAACCTTCAATTAACTGTATCAGTTATGTTTGTGAACTACGGAGAACCTGCATTATTAATGAACACACAAGGTTAATATTAGTTTATTTATCATTTGGAATATGGCTTTTGAGTTAATCATACAAGTCCTGCCACATTCAATTTTGATTAATGCATGAAGTTCAGGCAGGCTTTGTTAAACAAATATTTATTATGTGTGATGTATTATGAAGTAATAAAGCATTTTTTTTCGCCATCTCGGGTCCTATACACAACCATCTTCCAAGAGAAGGAAGTCTTTAACATGGGAGCAAACATCCTCCTGTTACGAGGATGTCAAATAAATCAGGAGATCTCCTGTGTGATTTTTTTCTTTTCTTTTTAAATTCAAACGTAATCCCCCTCACACAGAGGAGGTTGCAATGTCACATAGAGTGGTCTGCACACCCCGTGTGAGTTTTCCTGTGCTGGTTGGCTGTCAAATATTTGCTGTAATTCCTCTCCTTGCTCCTCCTTGTACTCCATTTCAGTGCAGTTGGATAACAAGGCTGAGTTAATGTGCAGCACCATTGGTGGCCTGGCCAAATTATTCAAAATAATGAAGAATTTCAATGACTTGGTGACGCCGCAATACTGTTGTGTGAAGTTTGATGTCACTCTTTGCTCACTTGCAGGAGCTTCAGGCTGGTGGCCAGCAGGGTCTCCAAGCAGATCTTTGCCAATGGATCCCATTTGGAATGGAAGAAGGATTTTTGATGAGAATAGAAAAGCTTATGTGCCAATCAGGTTTTATGCAGCATGGTATTGTCAGTCTTTAAAAATGTAGAAGGAAATATGATGTTATTGAGAATAGTAATTAAGAACACACTCTTACTCTGATTTCTGGCTCAGGACAGAGTGAAGGACTTAATCCAAACCTTAGTGAAAGTGAAAGGCAGTCAGAGCAACCTGGTTCAGGTAGTCTGAGGTTAAAAAAAACCTCCCTGAGTCATAAGACTGAAGGTATAAATCCCCTGACTCACAGCACAGTTAATGAATTTCTTTGGAAAGAGGGATATGCTCTCCTGAATGCCAGTTTTGGTGAGTTTGTGTTGGGCAATAGGGCACATCCTAAAAGTACTGGGAGGTTTGGAGATTAATTCATTTTGGGGTGAAATATAAATTTCATTTTTAAATATGTAAATTTAAGTTTATTCTATATAATTTGGGTGTTGTTTATTCTGATTTAATGATGTTCAGCCCCTCCCTCTACACAGGCAAAGCAGGGTCTTGGTTCTGAAAGGCCTGTGGATGGTTCAATGACTTTTATTTATTTTTTAATCTTAGTTGTGAAATATTTAATTATTAAAGCCAAAATGCTTTGATAAATGATCTGTCAGCAATACATGAGCTTAACTTGGTTTTTTTTAGGTTTGATGAGTAAAATAAACAAATAGTTGAGCAGCACCTGACTTAGGAAGAGCCAACTCCAGTGCTCAGTCAGTTCTGCCACGTCTGCTTTAACTGGTTTCGGCGTAGCTGTTACAATTTTCATCCATAATATATGATCAGTTTGTAAGAATTTCCTCTACATGTGAGAAACATACTTAATGCCAACGTTCTCAAATTGGAGTTAGTTATAAATAATGCACTAATAGATGTGAAGGAGCGTAAATGATTCCTTTGTGTTGTACCTGCGAGGTTGTTAGCGCTCCTTTAAAAAACAAACAAACCCTCTTTTGCAGGATATTTATTCCCATCTCTTCCATCAAAGGGGTTACAGGCTTTGTACCTTTTTATGTAAATTAAAAAATCTTTAGCCAGTTCTCTGTCAAAAATAAATAGTTGAATGAGCTTGCAGACAACATTTATTTTGTATGTACATTAATGGGCACTTCCATTTTTTCCTGCAGGCTAGAATCCACTTTGAAATTCATGTTTGATAAATTCCCTGGCTTTCCGAGTAATTTAGCTGTCTATAGGGCTGTTGATCCTTTGAGTGTATTGCTGAACCATTGGGACTTGTGCACCACATCTGCATATCCAAGTTCAAATATAGACTCAAGATGATTGGTTTAAACTTTAAGTTGTTGATCTTATTCCTGATAGATTTGTTAGATTGTCTCCCATTTCATTTCTAAAATCTGGGCCTAATCCATAAATACCCCTTCTTAAAGATGTCTGCAATAAACTCGCTGATTGAGTTAGTCATTCTGTGAGCACAGAGCTGAATTAATATTCAGTGTAGCCCAATAATCTGGAGTCACGATGCTGCCTTGTATTGTGTATGTGTGTGGAGGAGAGTTGGGGCAGGGCACACACGGAGCAGCTCGAGTCGAGGTGCTGCTCTCCAGAACAGCAAGAATTTCTCTGAAAAATCCCTTCCTACCCTCTGAACACTTTAAGGGGCTCCAGTTTTCACTGGGATATGAAAACAGTGGGGAAGGATTCAGTTTATCAGTCTTCCTAAGGCTCAGGCTTGTTTAGCTTTGCTTTTTCTCTCTCTTTTTTTTTTTTCAGGGAATTGATTTAGGTTTTATTTTCAGTTCGAGCACTCGGCAGTAGAGGAAGGTACAGCAGATAGAACACCACGATTTACAGCACTTGGGGAGCTACAGCAAGAAGGAGCCATCTGCAAATTCTAGGCAGGCTTATTTAAAATATCCCAGAATCCCAGGATGTGCTGAATTGGGAGGGACCCACAAGGACCATCCAGTCCAACCCTCAGCCCTGCACAGGACCAGCCCTAAGAGTCCCCCCCTGTGCCCCAGAGCATTATCCAACCCTCCTGGAGCTCTGGCAGCCTTGGGGCCGTGCCCACTGCCCTGGGGAGCCTGGGCAGTGCCCACCACCCTCTGGGGAAGGACCTTGTCCTGAGATCCACCTGACCCTGCACAGCTCTATAAATCCTTTGTCTGCTCCCAGTACAGTGTACATTTGGGCCAGGGATGCTGCAGGGATGGGAAAGGGCCTGGGGTGTTGGGCAGGCACCAAAAACGGGGAGCAATGACCTTCACAGGAGTTGTGTGAACGTGGGGCATCCCTTTCAGTTCTCACCTCTTCCTGCTGTGCTTATTTTGAATGTTGTGGGCACTCTTTGCATAAAGAAAGGGGGATTTAAAAGATGTCCCGTGAATATAAATTAAGTCAAAAGCCCTTTTAACAGTAACATCCCTCCTTCTGTTATAAATCTACTTGTCTGACTGGCTGTGAGTGTGCCCAATATGATCTGAATTCTGCAATGGATGAGAATCATTCAAATAAGTTCACCTTTCCAATTTTATAACTACTGGCACTTTGAGAAACCTGGTCCCGTGAAAGGTGGTTAGAACGAGATGCTCTTTCAGGTCCTTTCCAACCCAAACCATTCCAGGATTCTATGACTTATTATGTTATAATTTTTACACAATTCACTTTTATTTTCTTTGTTCTCTTTAATAAATTCCTCACTTTGACAAGACTCGACAGCCTCTGATTTTCTTTCCTAGAGGTGTGGGGCAGGGTTTCAGTGTGAGTGCAATAACCCATTCTGACACTGCCATAGCCAGAATTCCCATTACATTTTCCTCTTTTTTTCTTGTTTCTGTTCTTTATAAGGAGATTATTCTAATAATGTACCTTGTGTGGTCTTTCAAGGTAAATTCCAATAAGTTCCCTGTCTTAATTAATAAAACCGATCTGACTAGTAGTACCAAGAGTCAAATTTAGAGTCTCTGGGGCCTTTTTGTGATAGAGAGGAAAAGAGATACATGGGGAGAGTTTTCCTGCTTGTGTGGGTTTGGGTTTTTTGTTATTGTTTTGTTTTGTTTTAATAATATGTGGAAACTTATCTTTGATTTAAAATTCTTAGCCAGGGTTTAGTGAGCTGAATTGATTAACATCACAATGATTAGGGAAATACATTTTCTGGTTTCGAAACAAACGTAGATCTGTGTACGTCTGTCTCTTCCTTGTCTCACAGAGATGAATTTTTATACCCTTAAATGTATTTTTTAAGTTTTTTTTTAAAGATTGCTATTTAAAATACCTTTTGTATTGTGGTGCCAGTGCCTTTTGTAGGGGGCAAATATGTGTGTAAGAATGGGGAGAGTCCTCAATGGCAAACTGAAATGTTCCATTCTACACAAAATGCAGTTTGCTCAGCAGCAGCCCCACAGTGCCACAGTATTTAACATGATTTACTACTTTGCTCAATGAAATTAACAAATTGGACCATATTTCATCAAGGTAATTAGGCACATCTATAACTTTAATAATGTGACTTTCTCACAGGTGCAGCCCTACTGAGGTCCATTGAGTAACTTTTTCTTCTGGACCAAGCGCATCCAAAGCTCTTTGCTGAAGCAGATCCTGGCCACCTGGAGCTCCTTGTTTGGGGCCCTTGTCATTCCTTTCATGTCCACTGCCTTCTATTGTCTGAACAGCCCCAGCATGACTGTTGGTTTGGAATGGTTGGTGGAGGAGTTTATGCCAAAAGTGGCTTTAGATTGCTCATGAAAAGTATCAGACCCAAGAGTCAACATCCTTCTCCTTGGGAATTCACATGGTGTGTTTGCAGTGCTTTGTCCTGCTGTTTTCTTCTCTGATTCCTTTCTCTGCTGCATTTAACCTCCTGAGATATTGGACTCAGTGGCTGCTGTGGTGCTAATTCTTGGTAAGGAAAAGGTCTCAGATCTTCATGCTCCAGAGAAAACCCAGCCCGAGCGGAGGGAATTTCTTGGATGGAAACTGCAAGAACCCAGACCTGATGCTCCTGCAATGAAAGATGAAATGGTTTGGATTGAAAGGGACCATGAAAATCTCATTGCCACCCCCTGCCATGGGCAAGGACACCTTCCACTGGCCCAGGTTGCTCCAAGCCCCATCCAACCTGGCCTTGGACATTCCCAGGGATCCAGGGGCAGCCACCGCTTCTCTGCCCACCCTGTGCCAGTGTTTTACTACCCTCAGCATAAACCCTGTCATTCTTACATCTGGTCTGAACCTCCCTTTAGCTTAAACCATCCCCCTTGTCCTCTCACAATAGGCCCTACTGAAAACTCTGGCCCCATCTTTCTTGTAATCCCCCTTTACATCCTTTTACCTGCTTGCTCTCTTTATTTTTTCCAGTGAAAATTTTCCTTAGTGGAAAGTGTCAGGGGAGCACAGACTGACACACAGTGACCACTTCTGCTCCTTCCAGTGTTTTTCGTTGCAGCTCCTTAGCAAGAAACATCTTTGGAATTCACATATTGGTTTCCACACCCTTGGAGTGACACAACCACATGAAGAAACCTGGGTTTGTGTGTGTGGTGTTGGCAGTGCCCACATTCAGCTTACAAACCAAGATTTGGAGCTCAGAGCCGTGCCATGTTCATCCTGAAAGCCACTCTGGGCACATCTGGAGGCAGCCCGGGGTGTTGGGCTTATCTAGAGCTCCATGGGCTCCACATGGATTTTACAGGTGTGTCCATGGAGTTTGGAAAGGTCTGGAGATGTGTAGGATGTGTCTGGCTTGGATGTGCCTGTCCTCACATAGCAGTGCTGCTGCAGGTGCCTGTTTCCATCTTCCAATGCTTCCATGGATTTACAGCTTGGTCCTTCTCCGGTGTGAACGCTTTTGACTGGATAGAGAAACTCTCCCCTGTTAATAAATACACCCCTGAAGCCTCCCAGGTTCTGCTGGGGCCACTCTGCTCCAGCCGGAGCAATTCCTGCCCTCTCCTCTCCCCGCAGAGCAATTCTGGGCGCTTTTCTTGCATTTCAGCCATTTTTCTATTGTTCCCTTTTTCCTGCTCGTTCCGAGCTCCGTCCTCTGGGACTTTGGGGCCTTTCTAAGAGATTCCTTGGGGCTCCTGCCCCTGCTCTGCCACCCTCCAATGTTCTGTGCCCACGTGTGCTGCCAGGGGACGGTTCCTGTCGCCCAGCCCCTCCTCGCTCCCCCAGGTGCCCACGGAGCCTCTCCCACCCTCCTCTCCCCTTCCCTCCCTCTGCTGATGTCACGCCAGCCCAGGTTGGCCGGAGTCAATTTTTGTTTCATCTTGTCGTCGCTCTTACATAAATAGTGGAAGTTTGTCCTTGCCCCGGGTGATTGATGGGAAGGGATATTCGTACATATCGATTGAGATAAAAAATTAGTAGTTTGCAATAGGAAAGGCAAATTAGTCATCAGAAGGAAGGTGCTTGGAGTATTTTAAGAGTTCCTTGATTAATTTTCATGCTGTGAGTTCTTCTGACAGTAAGTTTTATGTGCTGAGATGTGGGAGGATGAGGCAGTAGTATCGGGTTATTGCAAATTTTACTTTTACTCCTCACTGATTTATTTTACTGGCTCTTGCCACGATTAGACACAGAAGGCTAAAAATTACTTCATTTTTGGGGTGACGGGTGCCCTTTTCTGTGCTGGAATTAGGAGCCAGGAAAGAGGGTGGAGGCTTTAACTGCAAAATTATTTTCCTTTGTATGAAAATTAATATTTAAATCTAGAGTGTATAAAATCAAACTAGCCTTTGTCCATGATGACAAGCCCATCAGTTGGATGGTGTCTCTAAAGGAGGAAAGAACTAATTCTGTGATACACTGATTAGGCTGAGAAGTAATATTTTCTCTGCTTACTTGACAATTTTCTCCCTAATCACTTCATTGAAAGTAGTTT
The DNA here is from genome assembly GCA_013396735.1 of Grallaria varia. Classification (NCBI taxonomy): domain Eukaryota; kingdom Metazoa; phylum Chordata; class Aves; order Passeriformes; family Formicariidae; genus Grallaria; species Grallaria varia. The sequence goes on along the minus strand of VWZG01021049.1, from coordinate 439,473 downwards.
TTAATAAGCATCATAGGAGGCTGAGTGCTCTCGATCTTCTTCCTAAAATATTCTCCACTTTTCCAAGGGTCTTGTGGCATGATTTTTAGTTTTCCTTTATTAGAACCTATAACAGAATTCTTCCCAATAAAAACTGACTTATATTTGGCACTTTTAATTTGTCCAAGAATAATTTAGATAGAAATTCCAATTACTTTGGAAGGAGTGAATTTTCTCTGTACTCTCTCAGCTTGTTTAAAAGGAAGTCTTTGATAATTTGCAAGCATTTCTCATGAAAGGCAATTTTACTTAACTGGAATCCAGAAGGAAAAAAAAGATGCACAGAGGTTTCAATTTTTAAACTGATAACAAAGCACTGTATTTGTGCTGTTACATTTCAGCACAAAGAGGCTGCAAAAGAACCTTTTTTAGTTAATGGCAGAAAAAAAGATTTAATTGCTCTGAAACACTTATTCTACGTATTATCTCTTTGATTAGGAGACAGTTGTAAATGACTTATTCAATGTAATTGCAAACTGTGGCATGGAACCAAAAGTAAATTATATGTGTTTGCAGTCAGAGGAACGGTGGGTTGGAACACTTTTAATTGTAAGAGTTTTTGGAGCTTAGCAGAAGTGCAATGTTTAGGAATCTGGCTTTTCCTGGCTGTTTGAGTGTTGGTGCCCACCAGGCTTGAATTAGGACACCATTTATAGCAAAATGTGCCTTAAGCCATATCAGCACTTCTCTTGGTGTCTGCCAGAACAGTGTCTCATCTTCTACAGTATTGCCAAGTCTGGTGGTGTTGAGTGGAGAGAACTGTGGAATGAGAGTTGTTCACGTTGGAAAAGCCCTCCAAGGCCATCGAGTCCAGCTGTTCCCCAGCACTGCCAAGGCCACCACTGACCCATGTCCCCAAGTGCCACACTTTAAAATCTCTTCAGGGCTGCACATTCAAATGTAAGGTATAAATAAGGGAGCTGGCTTTGCCTCTCAGTCCTACTCCATCCCTTTTTGGTACCTTACACCAGACTGCAGGTCTGACAATAACAACCTTCTCCATTCTGAATCTATTCCCAATAAATTAGGGGAGGTGATTGCTTCATGCTATGGATGCAGCTGGATGTCATAATCACAGTGCTTAGAAGAAATCAGAAATATCAGTGTTGGTATGAGAAGGAGGGAAAGGGTCAGAGTGGATGGACAGACAAACGGGAGTGGGAAAACCACCTGTGGGTGGGAAAACCAGAGGGGCTGGAAACCTTTTATTTCTAAAATCCAAATGGCCACTCATGAGCTGTTGCCACGACTGGGAAACACTGAGAAGGGTTTTCCCATGAGCTATTTGTGGCGTGAGGTCTCTTTGCAGGGCTTCTCTCTGCCACCAACTCATGTCACTGCACTCTCCACTTTGTGCCCCTGTCCTGACCTAACAGAGAACCCCCAGGCACTGATTTCAGATGGGGCTGCTCCAACAAGATGCAAAACAAGGGCTGTGCACAGAGTAACACAATGCTCTGGTGGAGCGGGTCATGCAGAGGCCCCACCCTGCAAACAGGGTGAAGTAAAGCAGAGAAGAAAAAGGAGAATCAGGTTATGAAAACCCCAAACACAGCTGCAATTGCACATGCAAAGAGCATGCCTGCTTTTGTGCTGAGTTTCCACATAGCTTTGCTGCAGCTGCACATGTTCACTGGTTTCCTGTGGAAATGAGGAGGAAGGAGCCCGGGCTGCCCCTGCTGCTCCAGCTGCACCTCTGCCCACAGCCAGGGCCACAGCCAGAGGGACTGACATCACCCTCCTGCTCCCTGACATCACCCTCCTGCTCCTCGACATCACCCTCCTGCTCCTTAGGACCACCACACACTAGTTAGAGCTATTTACTCTGGATTAACACACTCAATTTCTCTTTAAACCATTGTTTTAGACTTTCCAGTCAGTTCTCATTAGTTACCAGTTTAGAAGCCCATGGTATATTTAGACATCATATACATTTGTCAGTGAAGAGTAGCTTAAATGATCTACTTTGCTCACTGCTTAATTATGTTATTTTACTGTTCCTGAAAACCTGACACAAGGCAAATTTACATTACTGTGCTCCTAATTAGCCAATAATCCTTAAGGATTTGAATGATACATACCCAAAGTAATTTCCTCGTTCACTAAATATGAATTTCCTTACGTTAGGTTAAGAAGATGGCACAATGACAGCAGGCATCTTGATGATGACAGCTCTCAACATGTTTGTCTCCTGAGTCAAAATCTATTAAAAGACACATAATGATCTCAGCACTTTCTTAAAGTGTAGAATGTGAAATCAATAGAGTCATGTACAAAGAGGAGCAGAATTTACCTCTTTTAACTGTTGTTAAGTTGTCCACCACTCCAGGCTACTGAACGGTGCAAAATATTTATAGCCCTGGTTTTCTAAACAGCATCTGAGCTGTGTCTTCAATCACTCACCATCTCTGGAACTTCTCAGCTCAAGGGAAAGTGCAGACTTGCAGGAAGGTGCTCCAAAAGAAAGGCCTTGTAGGGTCCTTTGTACCTCAGACACCTTTCATTTGGTGACAGATTCTCGCCCTCTATTCCCCTCTTTTGTGAGACCCCACCTGGAGTACTGAGTTTGGGACCCTCAGCACAAGGAGGTGGACCTCTTGGAGTGAGTCCAGGGCAGGCCATGGAGATGCTCCAGGGCTGGAGCCCCTCTNGGGCTTGGAGCAACCTGGGCTGGTGGAAGGTGTCCCTGCCCATGGCAGGGGGTGGCACTGGATGTTTTTATGGTCCCTTCCAACCCAAACATTTCCGGGATTCTAATATGCCAAATACACTTGTCTTCCACTTGACTTTATCTTCATCTTTGGCCATTGGACTTCTGCATGTGGAAGGATCTTGTCTTTTGTTGTCATTGTGGTTGTTGTTGTGGGACTGGCTGGGGGTTTGTGGGGATGGTAACAGTTTGTGTTTTTCACTCTAGACAGTTTAATTTAATGCATTATTACATTTGATCCAGATGCTACAGTGATGGGTGCATAAAAATAATTAAATACAGATAAATAGACCGTAACAACTTTACCATTGCCAGTTGTTGTAACATGAAGTTATGTATCAAAAATGCATTGCCAGAAAATGACTGAAATGTCTAACTAGTGCAGAAAAACTTTCCACGGACACTGTGACATGCAGAGCTCAGTGCCTTTTTCATAGGTAAAGCTTTTACAACATATAAAACGTTAAACTTCATGCAACCAAAAGGAAATCCAAAGCTTTCAGTCTCCTATAACTTTTCCAGTGATTTTTTTTTTTTTTTTTTTTGTCTACCTATGGATGTAGTTGTGGTAAATAAAGACATTCCCTCCTCTGCCACACATCCAGCTGTTGATCTGAGACCAAGGGATGCTCCTCCACGGAGAGGTGCAGTAGATCAGCAGATTGGGACTCAGCATCAGTTTGGAGCTGTGGCTTTCTGAACTGAGGACCACGAGGGGGCTGCTGGTGATTCCTGCCTCTGGCACCCTTGTGCACCCACTGCAGTGGTTCCTGGGGTGGGGAAGTGGCCCCAAGTGCTCGCAGAGACCTGCCAGCACTCGGTGCAGCAGTGGGTGCATCACCTCTCTCCTGACCAAATTCCACGGTGGGTGGACACTTGTTTTCATCTTATCTCAGTTACTTACGCACTTTTAATCACATACAGTATTCTTTCTTTATCACAAACTGTTTTCTGAAATAATTCCAGCCTTTTAAATGTCTCCTGAGTGATTTCATTTCACGGTGAGTGAAAGGGCTCCATTGCACAAGGAGGCACAGATGAGCAGGTAATGCAACCATCCCTGCTGGCCCTTGAACAGGAACATGGTCATCATCTGAAGGAGTGTGTCTGGACACTGGGAGGAGCAGGATGCTGCAGTAAATTACCCCCATGTTCCAGGGCAGCAATGCTGTATTCCCCTGCCCAGCAATGGATAAACTACTATGAGAAATTAGTGATGAAGATACCTCATAATAATAGGTTAATAATAATATTTCAGCCTAGTTTACTTAAAAAGAAATGAGGAGTCTGCTTAGGGGGTCTGTCCCTACCATGCCAAAAGAAAAAGTATTCAGTGATGAAAGCAGGTTGTAGCAGCCACCTTTACTCTAGGCAGGTGCCCAGGCTTTGCTGTGGGTGAGATGTTTTCCTACTGGTATTGTCAATTAAGTTTCTTGAGTTCAGGTTACAAAAGGCCATGGCATTGAGTACCTAAATACGTATCACAGAATCCCAGATTCTGCTGAGCTGGAAGGGACCCACAAGGACCATCCAGTCCAACCCTCAGCCCTGCACAGGACCATCCCCAAGGGTCCCACCCTGTGCCCCAGAGGATCATCCAACACTCCTGGAGCTCTGGCAGCCTTGGGGCCGTGCCCACTGCCCTGGGGAGCCTGGGCAGTGCCCACCACCCTCTGGGGGAAGAGTCTTTTCCTGAGATCCCACCTGAGCCTGCCCTGACACAACTCCAGCCATTCTCTGGGTGTTGTCCCTGGTCCCCCCAGAGCAGAGATCAGTGCCTGCCCCTCCTCTGCCCCTCCTGAAGACATTGGACCTGCACTGAGGTGTTCCCTCAGTCTCCTCTTGTCCAGCTGGACACCCCAAGTGCCCTCAGTGTCCTCACACGCTGCCCCTCCAGGCCTTTCCCCATCCCCGTGTCCCTCCTTTGGACACTCTCCAATGGCTCAATCCCTTCCTTCCATTGTGTCCCCCCAAACAGCCCCAATGTCCCAGGTGAGGCCGCCCCAGTGCAGAGCAGAATGGGACAATCCCCTCCTGATGCCTCCCAGGGCAGGGATGTCCCTCCTGGCTCCAGGGCACTGCTGGCTCGTGCCCAACTAGCCACCAACCAGGACCCCCAGGGCCCTTTCCCAGCGCTGCTTCCCAGCCTCTCATTCCCAGTCTGTCCATCCACCCGGGGTTGTGCCATCCCAGGGGCAGAATCCGGCACCTCCCCTTGTTGAACTTCTTACAGTTGGTGATTCCCAACCCTCTGATCTATCAAGGTCTCTGTGGGTTTGGGTGATGCTTTACTGGGTGATGGTGGGAAAGGGTAGAGCTTTACTGGAGGGGCCAAAGAAGTTCCCACGGGCACCTGCCTCGCTCAAGTTCAAATGCTCTCTGCAAAGCAGTTTCCATTTTTCCACCAAAAAAAGGTGGGGAACAAGCTCAAAGCCCACCCGGGTTGTGTGGGGGTGTGTTGGGGGAGTGTGTTCTCTTCAGGTTCAGTGCAGGTACATGATGAGCTCTGTTTATGGGGCGCTGAGTCCCCAGCAATTCCAGGGGAGTTTATGGTCCTTTGCACTGAGTGGGAGAACTTGGGAGAAGCTGAGAACATGATTTGCAAGTGCTTTGCTCACGTAGCAGCGAGGTACATGCATCTGCAATTGAATATGCACTTTGTTAGGTTAAGAAACATTTCTTTATGCTCTGCAAAGCAAGTGAATAAAATCGAGAGGGAAATATATACTGTGTCAGCTGCCTGTGTGCAAAAATTACTTTATTTTCTGTTGTAAAGACAAAGAGTACAGAGAGGAAAAATGCAGCGGTGTGTATGATCATCCTATACAAGCACATTAGTGAGGCACTGTGATACCAGTTATATTGTGAACTTAAAGCCACCCCTAATTAAACTACCTGCATCCCCCAGCACTTCCCTGTAACGATGTCAAGCCGTGCAGCAATTAGTTGTCCCTCTATGAATGTAAACACTGTTTGTAAATCATATAAATGTAACCTGCTTGGCTTACTGAAAAGCTCCGAAAAATGGAATTAGTTATTATTGTAGATTTTGGAGCTGTGATTTATTGAATCGTTTTCGAACGTCTTGATAGAACGTTTTCTTCAGTTCATGGCAATTAATTTTGGTGGCAAAGGTAGGACTTATTAAAAATCTCAGATATAACTCGGGGTAGGGCTAATGGTGTGCACGACAGCGTGCAAAGTATTTTATTGCACTAACACAACTGCTGCGGGTTTATTTTAAAGCGAGATTTAGTCTGTTCTAAGGAAACAAGTGCCCTGACCTTTCAGATTCCTGCATTTTGCACCTCCCCTACTACTTCAAGCTAATTTGAATGTGAAGTTGGAATCCTGAAGAAAGATGCCCTTATGCAGTAGTTCATCTTCTCTTTAGAGATCAGACTAAATGCCCGTGGCAATATGCTGGGAAACACAGCACATTACCATGAAATAGCTCCATTAGAGACAAAGAAATGTAAACAAAACAAATACATTTGCCACTGCTTTTAGCTCAATTATATTTCTCCTATTGATGGGGTTGCCTAAAATGAAAAAGTGCTCCAGACCTAAATTTAGTCAACCTTTTGTTGCAATTTACTCCAGCAAAACCTCAGTGGCTGGAGGTGGCTGGTTTACCTGAGCCATCAGCTACAGAGCACGTTTATGGTTATTGTATTTTACAGGTTGATAGATTTTTATATTCTGTCCAAGTCAGGATCTTACACCACCTGGTTTATTATTTAGTAATTTACAGTGCAGTCAGGCATGTTTGGTTTAATGTAGGATAAACTTATAAATCTATTGTTCCTCCAGTTGCTGGGGTTGGTGTGCAATGAACTACAGAGCTTGATGCGTACATACATTTCAGCTCTGCTTATTTTCTTTGATAGGGAAGCAGGCAATAGATAACACAGTGACAGTGGCATCCCAGGGGACAGCAAAATGTGAGAGCAACACACCGTCAGGTTAGTAGGTCATTATTGTATGAGCACTGAGCCATTAATTGACTACTGTACCAGGCTCAATCTGTGTCAGATTATGGCTTTTGGCAGCAAGAACTGTTATCTAATAGCTAACTTTGCTTCTTTACTGGCTTTTTATTAGGTTTTCTGGTAAAACTATATGTAAAAAGGTAAAGATATTTGTTACTCTTCAAAAAAAAAACAAACCCACAAACAAACCCAACACTCGGAATAGTGGTAATGTCAATAGGTAAAGATTCCTGTGAGGGAGCATCTAGCAGAGTGTTCTGCTAATATTTGTGAGCGTTTCTTTACAAACTTGAGCAGTCAGATGCTTTCTTAAGGGGGAATAGATATTACAGGTGCAAGACTGTCAGAAATTGATACCTGGTGCCTGAATTATGTTGTTAATCCGTAGCACTGAGTGGGAGGAAGAGAATACACAGCCTGTGACAACAAGAATAAACATCATTTGTATAAATCTTGGTGCTTTCTCCTAAAATCCGCCTTGTTAAGAGGGGGATTGTCAGTCCTGGCTCAGGTGATGGTCACACCAGAGACCCAGCACGTGGCATCTTCCTCCAGCACCAAGTGCATGGCTGAGCTGTGCAATATGGGAAGAAATCAGTGATGGGAGGGAGATTTGAAGGAAAAACCTTCTTTGTCAGGGTGATCCTGGCCACTTGTGCCCATCAAAGGCTGCATTCCCAGCTTTCCCAGGCAGGCTGGGGGAGGCTGAGGGTTCAGCCCAGTGCTCGGGTCGGGCAGGACTTTGCTCTGGGTTTAAGGACAAACCCTGCTTCTGGTTCCGAGGGGATTTCAGGTTTCTGCTGTCTTTCAGCTGAGATCTTTTGGGATACCTGGGGCTGGAGCTGAGATGCTTTTCTGTCTCATCCCTACACCTGCCAAAGGCACACCTGGAGATTTCAGCCCAGCTGAGAGCCCGACAGCAGTTCAATATTGCTCATGTCCAACAAGGGCTTTGCTGAGAACTGGGGCTGGTGGAGGGGCTCGGACCTCGGAGAGGTGAGTGTGGGTGTCCATGGGCCTGCCTCTGGACCAGGTATCCCTTAGGAATCCTGAGGAATCCTCAGCCCAGACTGCAGAGGGTGCATCAGCTGGGGTCACTGCCAGCCCAGCTGTGCCCCACATCTGCTGGTGTTTGACGCTGTCGTTCAGGCGATGGAGCCCGAGTGTAATTTCTGCTCCCACCCATAAATCGACGTGCCTGTGACCTTGGGCAAAATAGTTAATCCAGCCAGCCCTCAGTTTCCCTCCTTCGCCCTCCATTAAAAATGATTTGCTGGCCAAGGGTGTCAGGCTGGGCGGGAGCACCCAGGGTGAGTGCAAATAATTATCAATACAGGACAAAACTGGGAGAAGGTGGTGAAGGAAAACAGAAAACCTTTATTTCATTGCAATTGTATTTATATTGAATGCTATTACAGTTAAGATTTTGCAGATCTCATTTTCCTTCATATGCCTAAATTTGAATCACTTGCACTGGATTTCTTGCCCCGTTAAAAATGTGCAACAGCCGAGCTTTGAGCATTTCATCTCGTTTTGTTATTCTGTGCTTTCTCCTTTCTCTTACAGCAAAATCATTTCTGGAAATTGGATAGCAATATGTAAAATACATTTTTTTTCAGGCAGCGATGGCTGATTACATTGATTCTACACATTGTAGTGCTCTTAATGGAGATTTCTGGTTCCCATTGGCTGTAAATTTCTGGTTCCCATTTGCTGCATCATGTGCTGAGGCTGTTTCCATGGTCTCTGCTGCGTCTTGTCCCCTTGGCATTTTTTTAAAAACTCATTTGGAAGAATTAACTACCTTTTACGTATTTAAAATTTGACTCCACGGAAATCGATGTACAAATAATTTTTATGGTTACAATAAGTAGGTTCCATAACACAATACAAATATCTGTATGTAAATCTTGCCTTGGAGGTAGATATCTGCTGTACATCCCTGTACTTATCCCACTTTCACACCTAATTTTCTTTGTGAATCACACATAAAACTCACATATTCTCTGCTGTGCAATGAAATCATGAATTCTTAGCATGCCCACACATAAGACGTTTCTCTGAGAATAATATCCATAACTATTTTTTAAGGGGAAAAAAAAAAAAAAGCCAGGGAAGGTTTTGGTGCACCATTTATTTTTATGATAATTTAAATATGTTAATACTGTATCTAAGAGTTTTATATACATACACATTTTGCATAAAGAAGAGCTTTTACTCCCAAGCGAGGTTGGGAGGGGGAGAGAGAAACCTGTTCAGGCATCTTTGGACACAATATTAAAACCACCAG
>VWZG01021049.1:420442-425442 GCA_013396735.1 Grallaria varia | reverse complement strand
TACAATAAAAGTCACAAATACACAGGATCATTTGGGTTGGAAAATCCCTCCAAAATCATGGACTCAAACCATTCTCTAACCCTGCCAAGGCCACTGCTAACCCATGTCCCCAAGTGTCACATCTACACAGTTTTTAGATCCCTCCATGGATGGGGACTCCAGCCCTGCCCTGGGCAGCTGTGCCAGGGATGGACAGCCCTTTCCATGGAGAATTTTCCCCAAATCCAACCTAAACCTCCCCAGGTGCAACCTGAGGCTGTTTCCTCTTGTCCCCTCACTTGTTCCCTGGGAGCAGAGCCCGACCACCACTTGGCTCTACCTTTCTTCCAGGTATTTAATTAATAGCATAGAATTAATAACATAGAATTAATAGCACAGAAGTAGAAAGAGATGACATGAACCAAACCAGGATTTAAGTTTAGTTAAAAGTCTTCAGCATGGGCTGACCTCAGTCCAGTTCCCTCCCAGCTCCTCCTGCCTGGAGCAGCTGGACATAAAACTCTTCTTAATGTGACTATTCTAACCTGCTTTCAGCTCTTTCCCAGCAAAATGATAAACTCTGTGTAAATTTGTGTTATTCTGGCCACATCAACATCTGCAGTCAACCAGGTTTCCTGTGGCTGTGCCACTGATGGTAATTAGTCACTTTGTCCAGTGTCCCCTGGCAGACCCCTTTGGGTCACAGCAACATCCCTGCTCTGTTCTCTGACCAAGATGGTTTAATAGCAGTGGCTTCAGCAGCTGAGCTTGTCCTTATGGGTACAAAACATCTCCCTTTCTGCAACAACAAATCTCTTTAAAATCACCTACTTGCTGATAGTAGAGCTGTATCTGTCCCAGTGATGCTGAAAGAACCAGAAAGATGCAAATTTTATTGGCATCACAGTGAATTTTGGGATTTGTGTACACAGGGAAAACAAACAAACAAACAAACAAACAAACAAACAAACAAAAAATAAAAGCCTTTTGTAAATTAAATTATCATGGAAGCCCAAGAACATGAGGTGGCATTTTTAGGTTTCTTATTAAATTTTCAGCAAAGGGCGGAATTTTAGCCAAAATTTTCTGTCGGTCACTGTAAGGCAATCAGTGCTGCCCTTTCACTGAGTAGTTCAGGTTGCCCAGAGAAGTTCTGGATTCTGCTTCCCTGGAAGTGTTGGACAGGGCTTGGAGCAACCTCGTCTAGTGGAAGGTGTCCCTGCCTGTGTCAGGGGGTTGGAACTGGATGAACTTTAAGGTCTTCTCCAAGCCAAACCAATCTGTGATTCTATAAATAAATGATCTTTTGAGAGCAACTTCAACAAATGATTGAATTTTGTCCATTGACTCAAAAAATGAGTGGAACCTTTTTCTCATTAGACGTTGGTCTGTCACTTGGGTGTCTGTGGGTTCATTTGCATCTCCTGACCCCTCTCTCAGCATTTCTGTTAGGAATGAGCTTGACCAGTCCCCCAAACTGAACGAATGAGGATCACTGATGCCGAGAGAGGAAAGTCCGGGATAATCCCCGAGGTAGGAAGCTGAGAGCAAAAGCTCAGAGGCTTCTGGTTTGGATGCCAACACACAAGCAGGGAAAGGTTCTTAACTTTTCATTGTCAGCAGAGGAACATTTGCAAGGGTTTTTAATCCAACCTGGGCAATACAAATGTGCGCCCTTTTCAAAAATACACCAACATTTTTTTTCCCCGAGAATCACTCACTTGAAAAGCAGCTGTGATGAAGGAATATTTAAAGTTGCATTTTTAGCTGGTGTATATGATTTTGTTATATTCATTTTCAGTAAAAGGCAACTGGGAAGTGACGTGATGCATAAAAGAACAGTGTGCTGGGAGCTGGTGTCTACAGGAATTTAAAACCCTCAGCTCTCCTATTTCCAGTGAGCTGTACAATGTTTTTAATCAGGGGAAGGAAGGAATTAATATATCCACTTCCCATAAACCTTCATTTGTATTGTCGATAGCAATAGTTAGAAATCTCCAAGCTGCAGCAAACCTTATTTAAACAAAGAATCTGTCAATTCTGCTGATGTTTTGTTTGAAGATGCAAATTTAATTGCGGGGTAGATAGTGCAGGCAACCAATACTCACGGGCAGGCTGTGTGTGATTCCTGCAAGTCTGTCCCTTCATAACTATAGTTTCTTGTGCAAGGAGAGCACAAGCAAGAGTTGGGGATCTGTAAAATATATTAGTTTTCATATTTGTGTGCAGGAAATCACCACTCTTCTGCATCAGGGGAAATGGCAGCGCAAGTGCAGACATCCTCTAAAGTTATTTGCTGGTTTTGTGCTCACTCAGTGGATGCTTTTTGGATCAGGTACCTGTGAAAATTGTGTAGAGGATGATTCTTAGACATAACACCAGCAATTCCCCTGCCTTGTGTTCCACCTGGCCCCAGCTGCTTCCCACCTCATTGCCCCGGGTGCTGCTCCTGGGGATAAATGGGCTGAGAGGAAGGGCACTGCCAGGGGCAGAGTGGAAATTCAAACAGCAGCATGTTACAAATTCAGTTCTGGCTGATTTGAAACTAGAAGTTGTCATCAACTGAAAAAAACCCAAAAATACCAAAAGCCTTTGGTAAAAATTAGGATTATGGAATCGTTTAGATTGGAAAAAACCTCTAAGATCTTTGGGTCCAAGCAGCACCACCACCATGCTCATCACCAACCATGTCCTCATGTGCCACATCCACAGGTGTTTTGAACACCTCCAGCAATGGTGGCTCAACCACTTCTTCAGGCAGCCTGTTCCAATTCCTGACAACTCTTTCCATGCCAAATTCAGTCTTTAAGAAATGCAGTCTTGTCAGGAGCATTTTCCCTCATAGATTTTCTCACAGCCTTTGGTGCCACATTTGCTACAAAGCCCACGAAGCATTTCTCTGCTGTAACAGGCACATTATAACCCTACACAGAAAGTTTAGATTTTTGCAAGATGTTGGTAAGTTTGTAAAGTGGGGATCCTGGGGGTATGTGATGGCTGGGTCACACATCCTCCAACTGTGACCTGTGTAAGGCAAGAGAAGAGCAGAGCAACCACAGCAGGAGTTTCCCCAACTCCACAGGGGTGCCTTTGTTTGGAGTATCAGGAATTGTGGAATCATAGAATCACAGAATGCTTTGGATTGGAAGATCATCTTGTTCTGACCTCCTGCCATGGCCAGGGACACCTTCCACTAGAACAGGTTGTTCAGATTTTGATTTCTGAAGCCTTTCATGATTGTTACCAAACTCAGTCCCATTTCCAGATGCTCTGTGGGATGTTCAGCACAGGGCTGGCTTTTGTACTTCTTTCTCAGCTTGCCCTGGAATTTGACCCATTCATAGCAGAGAAGGCAATTTAAAGATTTCAGTAGGACCCCGATGGAGTGAGTTGACATCCTCTGTGGAGAAGTCAACATAAACCAGGCCACTGGTGAATCCTCTCCAGACCACCAATGCCTTCTCACATACTGACCTTGATTAAAAATGGCTGGGAAAGCTCTGAGAAACCATTTAGCCCACCAAGCCCAAAGAACCAACCCAGTGTACCCTGTGGTCTGTGCCTCCCTCCACAGAACTGTAAGGAAAGCCCTAAAGTGGTGTTAGGGGTTAAAGGCTTAATGACAGTGATTCACCAGAGAGCTCCTTGGACAGTCGTGAGCTGCAAACACCCACCATGTCATCCTTCAGCCGGAGAAATAATATTTCATATTGTATTTTGGACATGATGTCCATTTTTTTGGCTCAGCTACCAAGCCAGAAATTGTTTTTAGATTTCCTCCTTGGCATTCACAAAGTTTTGCCTTAAACCCTTGGAGATTTGCTGAAAGAGATTTATTTATGTGCCTTGCAAGGCTCTTGCCAAATAACTTCAGCTTCATGTTTTTTAATAATTTTCTAAATTTAAAAATTAATAAAAATACTAAACTCTTGGTTTACTCATTATGAATTATGAATATTCCCATCTATTCTGCCTTAAATATCAAAATAAACAAAAGCTAATTTGCTGCTAGGAAGTTAAAACTGCTGGAAAACTCTCTATCCCTTGTTGTGTGAATGGGGTTTGTGGAGTGTTTTCTATTATTTTGTGGGTGACAATTCTCCACTTTATCAAAATTTGGAGGTCAGTTTGGAGACTTCCTTTTGAAAGAGCTGTTGGGTAACTCACTTCTACTAACTTTTGAAGTGGTTTTTTGGAAGTGTTAGAAGGAAAAAAGTAGTCCTGCCTTAACAAAAAGGACACACTTTATGAGCTGCGATGGTTTTCCTTTCAAAGCAGAAGAAACAATTCCCAGAGTTAAACAGGGATAAGGCCAGATTTCTCCTCCTTTCCCTTGTACGGGAAGAATTTGTTTGATTTCCTCAGCAGAGCTGAGGACACTGTGGTCAAAATTAGGGTTTATTTGTCTTATAAGTAGTAAAACAATAACTACTCTGGTTGTTCTGTGGTTTCAGAGCACTGTGGCCGACTCGGAAAACTGGGATGGCCTTTGCCGTGCTCATTTGGAGTTTGTAATTTGATTTTATTATCAAGTATTTGGTTTAATTGAAAGGTTATTAAAACATACTCTGTATCAATCAGACCTAAATCAGCACATAGCTGAGCCTGTTGTCCTACCAGTAAGGGATGATCTATATTTATATCCACTGTGCAAATGAGACACAGGGCAATGTTAGATATCAGGTTTTGACAGGGATTTGAACGCAGCCACTGGATCAAAAAGCAGAATTGGAGCACTGGAAGATGTCCATGGTTGTCCTGCATGGGGCTGTGTGGGTACAACACTGACGTGGAGCAAACTGTTCATCTCCAGCACTGTTTGCCAATGTGTGCAGGGAGCAGAACCAACCAGCTGCAGCAGAACTTGACCCCAGTGTGCTCAAGGAGAAGCCCAAGTGTCTAGCTAAGCCTCTAGTAAATTTTAACTGTTTTGGAGTAATGGTTAATGGAGAAAACGGAATGGAATGGAATGGAATGGAATGGAATGGAGAAGAATGGAATGGAATGGAATGGAGAAACTT
>VWZG01021049.1:404736-420371 GCA_013396735.1 Grallaria varia | reverse complement strand
GCAAAAAAAAAAAAAAAAAGGGTTGAGTTGGGCTTGTGTGCACTCAGATCCTTTCCTTTCCTCCACCCTAATCCTTTGGAGCACTCTTGCCATTCCCCAGCTCCAGGCTGAAAGCAACTTCCAGAGCAAGTCGCCTGGGAGTGCGAGCGAAGTGGAGGGAGGGGAAGTTGTTATTTCAAACCCAGTTGTTATTTCAAACCCAGTTGTTACTCGAAACCACTCCCCTGGCCCCTTCCCGGTGGCTGGCCCAGGATGCTGCTGCAGGAGGAGCTGGTTCCTCCAGTGGGCAGGAGCAACCCGTGGTGGCTCCCAAAATCAGCAGCTGGGCTTTGGTACTGGGTCGAGTGGAGTCACAACTGAAGGCAACAGAGAAACAAGCAGGGAAAGAAATAAGGCAGGCTAAAATCAAACTTAAATAATGTCAACTGCCCCTCTTCGGATCACTGCTGGGGGTTTTTTTTTTCCCCCCCATTGAACTATGTTTGGTGGTGGAAGGATATTGAAACAAACCACTGTCTTTTTTTCCTGCTCTCCCCGTTTTTACTATGCAATATAAAAACAAAGGAGTATATTGTATTAATATGAATACGTGCCAGAGAGAGCTTTATAGGGTCATTAATACATTTCTTGGGAGGTCAAAAGACATGAAACCGGAGGGCTTGTGCCTCACAATAAAAGTGAGGCATGTATTGTTGGCCCAGGAAAACATGCCCTGGAGTATAATATTTGTGTATTTAAAAAAATTATACTGGCAGAAAATCCAAGGGCAGCTGCAGAGCTTTGGACTGTGCGGAACGGGAGTGACACAGGTGAGGGCTGGAACTGAGGTTGTAATGGTGGGAAAATTGGGCTTTTGCCTCTTTTGGGTTCTTTATGAGGTAGAAAAAATTGTCTTAACCATTTAAAAAACATTTTTCTCCTCCAGTGAGTGTGTTTTGTGTTTTTATTTTAAATACAAGAGACTCCCGTCACCTGTATACAAAGCTCTGGATGCATGAACAGGATATCCCATGGAAACCCTGGAGAGTGGGAAGAATTAACCACCTAATGCAAGGGCTGAAGTTCAGGAAAATCAGAGTTAAGGAAGAACACATTGCCCGTGTCCCAGGCCAGACCAACAGCTCCTCTCTGGGCTGTGCTGGGGATGAGGTGCCAGTCCCTGGGCTGGGATTGGGATGGGGATTGACAAAAGCCATGGGGTGGCCTCAAGCTTTTCCTGGGGTTTGATGTGGCCTTTTGATCCTGCTCTGCTGGCTGGAACAAGGGATACCCAGTTGGGGATTTCTCAAGGATTTCTCAAGGCTTTTGCTCATGAAAGACAGAATAAACTCAGCAGAGAGAGAGGTGTCCTGGAGAAGAACAGTGACAGACACATCTTCTCTCATATCAACTCAATTTGGTTTTGTTAAAAAAATATAATAAGAGGTCACCTGGAGAAAAACAGTGACAGACACACCTTCTCTGTTATTTATCAGTAAATTTTCTTTTTATAAAAAATATAATAAAATATAAGTTTATGAAGTTTTTTATGTATGAATAAAAAGCTGTGCCTAAAATTTGCAAACCTGGCCTTGGACACTCCCAGGGATCCAGGGGCAGCCACAGCTTCTCTGCCCACCCTGTGCCAGGGCCTGCCCACCCTCCCAGCCAACAATTCCATCCCAGTATCCCATCCAGCAGTGGGAAGCCATTCCCCCTTGTCCTGGCACTCCAGGCCCTTGCCAAATCTCTCTCCAGTTCTCCTTTAGGAGGTCCCGGGAGGCCACAATGACCGTGGGGCCACCCCAGTTGAGCCTCTTCCACTGCCACGGAAAGTTGTAACTGGGTTTTTGCTTAACCCTGTGATGGAGCTTTTCATTATCGTCCCACTAATGCACTGCAGCAAATGGAATCATTAGAGTACAGCAGCATTCAAATGTAAACATTTGAATAATTTACACTTCCAGCCAGTGTTAAATGAAAGGTTTCAATCTCCCATGGAAATCTGACAATAAATATTCATTTCCAATTTTCAATAAGTAAACTTTATGACTTTTTACAAGCCCTTTTTTTCCCCTGAAATGTAACGGCAATTCTGACACTCGGGCACATTTGGGATTAAAATTCTCCCTCTGGTCAACAGAACCATGTAGAGTCATTATAAAAAATTAAAAGGCAGAAATAATTACAAATGTTACAATTAGGAGCGATTTTGGGATCTTGATGTCGTACAACCAACAAAAGCTTTGTCTTTTCCGTGAAGTTTTCCTGAGGGACGTGAAAAAAAGAAGTGGAAGGAAGGAATTGCCTTGCTGGCTGTGGCCTGGGACTGGAAGGGTGCCAGCGCTGAAATAATTTTGTGATAGAGGAGGCAGTAAGGGAGGTTCGGGAATGCCATTTACAGGCCCAGCCTTGGAGGAGAAGGTGAGATTTGCAGGGGAGAGTCAGAACCTGCAAACCCTGGGAGCACCCACGGTCCCCATGATAAACGTCTCTCTTGGTTTCCCCTACAAACTTTTATTTTCCGAGGTTTACGGGTCCGTAGTAAAAATCCACTCAGAGTTTACACTTGGTTTACACCGGGTCTCTGCCTACCAAAGTTTATTTTAACAGTGTTTTTATGTGGCTCTTCTTCAGGCGGCTGGAGCCGAGGAGGACCCGAAGCGCGCCGGCTGCCGACGCCACCGCGCGTGATTTCTGCGGCCAGCGAGATCGGGTGGGTCAGAATCATAAGCACAGGCTCCCAGCACAATTAATGGTCCTTTTCTCAATGTGATTTTAGCACGTCGTTGCGGGACAGCAAGAGTTCCATAAAATGCGGCGCTGCGGCCGCGCAGTAAATGTGTCGGCGAGACACTTCATCAGGGACCTGCTGCTCCTCCTCGCTCACCGCGCCCGCCGCTCCCTGTCCTGCAGGGCCACCACTGGCACGCACAGCAGCAGATCCGGGCAATTATCTCCCCTTTAAATCCTCTTCTGGTTACGGTGTGGGCGATGGGCTGGAGGCCAAAGGATTGCTGTGCAGTGCCCCTGCCAGAGTTTGCAATTAGTGATTCTGCTCCTTTATGGCACGGGAATATCCATCCTGGAATATTGCTGTGCTGCAGAGCCCAGCAATGCTCATTTCTCCAAGTTTCAGGTTGGGCAGCATAAAATCTCTTTTCATCTGCTTTGGATTTCTGAGCATTTAATTGATTGTGTGCTTTGAGTCTGAAGCTCTTGATCTGGCTCATCTGTGCTGATCAGTATTTTTTATACTGCATCACATCTTCTCTTATGGGCTTCCTTCTAAGGTATAATTGTTGTCTCCCAATCTCTTTATATTTCATTAATAAATAGATTTCCAGCCCTCCTTTGATCATTCCTGTCATCATTCTCGGAGCTCCTGGGATTTGCACAGTGCTGTTTTCTTAACACAAAGTAACCAACACTGCAGTCAGCAGTCCAGAACAATCTCCACTGTTAATTTATATTCCTTAGGATAGTTCTGACAAAAACTTCTGTCTAATGTGACTGTGTGGTCCTGATTAACATCAGTAATCTCTGTGATAGAGCTGTTCAATATTCACTGAACCACTGCGTGAGGGAAAGAAGAGAGAAGAGAAATAAAAAATAAAGTCATTTTTGGGTTGTTCATGAGTAAAGACCATCAAACTTTCCACAAAGGATTTAGAACAGAAATATCGACACTTTCCAAATCTCCTACACTTAATTTTCTCCCTGTGCTCAGGTCGGAGGAGTGTTTGTTCATTGCCTTGATGGATTTTTGCACAGTAATGAGGGGGGAAGGAGAGGGAGGGGGACGGCAGGGGATGGTCAGTTGGAGAGAACCTCCAAAGGACCCCCTGCCCTGCTCAGCTGCCCCCCATGGGCACTGGGAACTCAGGGCTAAGGGGGAGTTTCATTGCCCCCTTTGCACTGCTGGGCTGAGACAGCTCCGTGTTTGCCTCACCACAAACACGTGGGGAGGCAGCAGAATGAGGGGACTCTGGAGTGTCCCTTCCTGCAGCCTTGACTGTCCTCTGGCCCAGAGGAGAGGCCCCAGCACCACCGTCTGCTGTCTGTGGCACTCAGAGACTGGAGATGGGCATAAAATACTCTCTTTTTGCACTAAGCAATGGATTTATTGCAGAAAACACTTGGCTAAGCCATGGTAGTGCCCAGCCCCGTGTCTTGTTTTCTCTGTTTTCCAGTCTCTTCTTTGCCCTTGTGCCTGCTGGCATGTGGAACTAGGATATACGTTAGGAAGGCAGGATGTGTGAATTGTTTTCCTTTTAGAGCAGCTTGACTTTATTGAGATGCATTTGTTATCCTGGACTCCTGAGAAACACCGTGCCCTTTTCTTGCTCTGTTTTCCATTTCTGTCTCTTCTTCATCCCTAACTTTATTTTCTCTTTATTTTCCTTCTCCACTTTTCTTTTCTTTTACATCTCCTTTTTTTCTCTCCCCCTACTCATCCCTCTTCGCATCACTCACTTGATTTAAGGTAAGGAGAGCACATGCGAAGAGAATTGCCATGGACAAAAGTTAAAGATATATATGGGATCCCTCATAATGTGGTTCACTCAGGCTGGTGATAGTGAAAAGGTATGTTTTCCCTGAGCTTGCCAGCAGTGTAAACCATTCAATTGGTAACATAATACGTTTTTATGGTCTCTGTATAGCGATTTTCCATTTAAGTGTAAGTTAAATTGATGAATTCACATAGAGGCATAGAGGAAAGTTTTTCCTTTTTCTTTTGTAGTATAAATTCTCCATGAACACTCCTGCCCTCCTTTGTGAGTGGGTTTTCCTGCCGGCCGTCCATGAAACGTGCCCTTAGGTTGTGTTACAAATAGGTTTACACTGCTGGGGATGGCTGCCAGAAGCATTACGGTCTTGATCCTGCACTCATGGAAATCAATGGCCACGTTCCCCTTCCCTGCAACACGGGGAGATCAGAGCCTGCGGATCGCTCTGGGAATACAAAAGACCTCATGGCTTTGTTTTTGGAGGCTTTTGCATCTGTCTGGTGTGTATTGGTTGTTGGCTGGGTCTGCTCTGCCTGACAGGAGGTTGTAGCAAGGTGGGAGTGGGCCTCCTCTCACAGGTAACCAGTGGCAGGACGAGAAGAAATGGCCTCAGGCTGTACCGGGGAGCTTCAGGTGGGACATCAGGAGGAATTTCTTGCTGAAAAGGGTGGTCAGGCCTTGGCAGGGGCTGCCCAGGGAGGTTTGGAGTGCCCAGCCCTGGAGGTGCCCAAGGCAGGACTGGCCGTGGCACTGAGTGCTCTGGGCTGGGGGACACGGCAGGGATCAGGTTGGATTTGATGGCCTTGAAGGTCTTCCCCAACCTGAATGATCCTGTAATCTGTGATGCTCTTGCTTTGCAACACACAGCATTCCCATCTCTGTGCTTGCACAGGCATTTCCTCAGGAATTTCTCTTTGTAGGTTCTCCAGTTACAGAGCTTTGGTTCTCATTCCTGTTGGCTTGGGAGGTCTGTCACTTGAGCTCTGTGACCTGTCACTTTTCCCTCCATGAAAACTATATGGCCCTTTTGCCAGGTGGGTTACAGAAGTGGGATCTCCCACAGAAGTAGGAGTTGCTGCAGGGAATGGCATTTGCTGGGCAGTGAGTAACACACTTCCCCAGTAACTTTGCAGTTGGAGCGTCTGCCTTTCCCAGGGAATGTAAAACGTGACCATTTGTGCTCTCAAAGGGGATCAGCAGCAGTTTCAAAGTGTCTGGTCACATTTCAGTGGGGCTAAGCTCTAATTCACCTGCCTTAAATACATTAATCAAACATATTCTCTGCACTCTGTTCCCTAACAGGGACTCACATATTTATTTTCTGTGCCAGCAGACCTGTATTTCACATGAATTCTAATATTTCAGTAGTGGGTGAGAAATCCTCATTCGTATGGATTTGAGCTGCACTTGGCTGAAAGGTGCTGCTGGAAGTGAGGACCTGCATGTTTACACAATATTAGCTAAAATACTGGATTCATCTTTGCCATGTCTCATGATGAGCTGGCCTTGGTGAGTCCATAACCCCAAGTTTCAGGGCATCTACTCGTGTGAGCACAGTTTGGACTCCAGGTCACAGAGATATCTAAACGTGGGTTAAAATCTGTCCCATGCAAGCACCTGGTGAATCCACTATCATTCAGAGAAACCTTCAGCAGTTTTTTAGAATCACTTAAAGTTTAGAGCGTAGAGAAGTAATTCCCTGAACTTGGATGGTGAGTTGAAGCACCACATCTGGCAACATCTGGAGCAGAAGCAGGGGAATGGCATCAGCCACCCTGGATTTAGGATGTAGATGGATTCCTAAGGATGTTGGTTAATTGCTTTGCCCCTCAAACAATTGATTAGGGAACGATGAGTTAATTCAAGCAACCTGAGCAACCTGTTCTGTTGGAAGATGTCCCTGCTCATCACAGAGGGGTTGGACTTGATAACCTTTAAAGATCCCTTTCAACCCAACAACGCCATGATTTCCTGATAATTTCTGCTAAGACAGTCTTCCAAATCAAAGAAAACTCATGAACATTCGTCTTGAGACACGTGAAACATCTGACCCAGCCCCACTTTAATGGCTTGTTGGCCACATGGGGTCTCAGGGTTACCTTCCCCACACCTTTTGTGCTGTGTCTGTACCAGAGCCATGCTGGGAAATGGGGCACTTCTTTGTTTCTAGAGTGAGAACTGAGCTTTGCAGTGTCTTTGGCATACCAATAAACCCAGCAACAATAAAAAGGAGCAGCGTTCATTATACTGCTGTGTGGGGAGTTTCTTTAAGAGTTGGGCCCTAAATGGTTTTTAATCCCAGGATGCCCTGATTGTGATAATGTGGAGAGGCAAGGCAAGCATCAGTTATAAAATCATTGCAAATATGAGTGGAATAAAGAACGGTCAAAAGGATCTTGTTACAATTTCTGCTTATTCCACAAGGGTTTAAGGAAAGTAAAATTGGCAATGATTTTGTTTGGGACTTGTTTATAAAAGATTACTTTTTGTATAGGTAAGTCAAAAGGTTAAGGAAGTAAACAGAATTTAAATACAGTCAGTTTCAGTAATTTTTTCTGTTGTATGCCTTAACTGCTTCCTAACATTGTAAAAAAGCCTGCAGCACTCAGGTGGAAAGGAAAAAAACCCTCAAGCCACCAAGAAAAACCTCCACCAAGCTGGCTTAAAGAAGTAAAAGCTGTAAAATGTAAGATATGGCACACCTATAAACTATAATTTTGCTTTTCAGCCAGCAAAAGTGCTGTAGATCTAAAATTACAATAAATCTCCAAATGTCCAGCATTGATTACTTCAAGCTTGTGGCTTTAATGGACAACAGAGCAGCACATTATGATGCCATGATTAAGGAATTCTGGAAAAGAGGGAGAGTGATTTTGGACTTTATTTTGGCACCTAGCAGAGCTCAACGTTACCACAATTATTGGTTTTCTGAAATATGTCCCTATGCATTATTCTGATCAGATTACTTGCATTGCACAATCCTCTGGTGAATAACAGGACAATAGCACAAAATAAATCTCCCTCTGAAATTTAATCTCTATGTCTGTAGACTGGCAAGGAGAACATCCACATCCTTCTGATAAGAAGTTGTATATTCTCCTGAATGGTGGTATATTTTTGTTTTATAATTGTCCTTAATGTAAATCCTCCTGCAAGAAAGCAGTGATGTCAAAGATCTCTGAGGAAAGAAGGGTTGAAATATGGGTAAAGTGTAAAGTGTTCCCACAAGCTCAACATGAAGAAACCCTAATTTTCTTAGTAAACTACAGGGGCGGGTGAATTTGGTGGCTTACAGAAATCATTAACCTTTCCCCTATTATTGGTTCTCAGTGTAATTTGTTTGATAATCTTCTTCCTCAGTGAATAGCAGTCCAGCTTATCAGCTAATAAAATATCCTCTCGTGCTTCTGCGACGCTTGGCACATGGTGGATATGATACAGGTGACAGCAAAGCAAAATTACCTGCTCTTGTGGAGGTGCACCCCTAAGCCAGGGATTGGAAAGAAGCCGATATTTATGGACTGAAGGGTGAGTGTGTGTTTATTGTTGCTCATCCACTGAGCTCCGTGGACGAGCCAGAGAATAATTGTTATATTAAGGAAGCGGGAAGTGTGCTGGGTTTTGAGCAGCTGGCTTTCCCTCACATGGGGCCAGAACCAAACCTTCATAAACCTGCAGGTGCTCCCTAAGCCTTGAGACACCCACCAAACAAACTTACACCTTGATCAATATATTTGTAGGCACATGTTGGGTTGTGTTTCCATGGCTGGTCTTGGGTGGGTGTCTGCCAAACACTGGTGGAAATTCTGCTAGGACTAGTTTTCTGTGGTGCCCTGAAAGCTGTGGATTGTTCTGTTGGTTTTTAGCATCAGTGGGTCTGGATCAGCTTGTGGGAAGCCCCAAGGTCCACCTCAGGGTGACATACAGCTCCTCTTGGCTGTGGATCTCCCACCCAGGCAGCCCCAGCTCAGTGCCAGGCTCAGCAGTGAGCAGGACATTGTTGTCCTTCACAGAATCACAGCGTGCACAACATGCCAAGTTGGAAGGGACCCACAAGGACCATCCAGCCCAACCCTCAGTCCTGCCCAGGTCCATCCCCAAGAGTCCCTCCCTGTGCCCCAGAGGATCATCCCAACGCTCTGGCAGCCTCGGGGCCGTGCCCACTGCCCTGGGGAGCCTGGGCAGTGCCCACCACCCTCTGGGGGAAGGACCTTTTACTGAGATCCCACCTGACCCTGCCCTGACACAGCTCCAGCTGTTCCCTGGGTGCTGTCCCTGGTCCCCCCAGAGCAGAGATCAGTGCCTGCCCCTCCTGAGGAAGTTCAGTCCCTTCAGCCTCATCTTCAGGACTCAAGAATGAAATATGCATTGTCTTTAAACAAAGATTATCAGGATCTATAAATTGGCACTGCTCCAAAACAGCACCACCCAACAGTACCAGGTTGGTTTGCAGCTGGTGAAGGCCTGGCCTTTCCATCATACCTGTGTCCATATAGAAGAGCCCCATTTTTGTGACATTCAGGACTAGGTTTGGCACTGGGTGTTGTGCCCCAGGGCTCTGGGGATACTAGTGTGCAGCACTGTGTGTTCTGCTGCTGGAGAGGCCAGAGGCAGATCTTGGTGACTTTGCCCTGCTTTGACATTTCCCCCCAAACCAGAGCACAAGTCCTCAGTTCTTCTGACCTTGTGTGGGTTCAGAGATTAACCTGGTCGGTGATTTGTTTCCCATCTGTGACTGGAGCACGATGTTCTCTCCAGCATGCAGTTTCCTCTTTATGCCTTTCTCTTTCCTCCAAGATAATTTTCCTCCTCTGTGGCAGCTCTCCTTTGTTTCCAACAATTGCATTTCCATCAGTTTTTAAGTCTTCACTGTTTAAGAGTATTGTAAAATATCAGTTGGAAATAGTTTTGCTTACACTCCCAAGATTTGCAAGTAAAAATCTTAATGGTGTTTTTCAGTCTTGTTGAATAGTTTATCATTAATTATCATGGACTCTGCCAGCAGCTGATTTCTCTTCCTCCCTCTTCCCTCCCCTCCCTGCCCCTGCCCCTGTCCCTGTCCCTGCTGCAGTGATCTGGGCTCTGTCCTGCCTCCCCCGCAGCTGCCCCCACAGCGATGCTGCCCCACGGCTGGAGGGGGGCTGTGCCTGTCCCTGGCATGTCTGCTCAGTGCCAGCTCTCCAGATTCACTGGCACCTACGGGGTACCTTGCACGAAATGAGCCACCACTGTCATTCCTCATCCTCGTGTGAATTAGGTGTATTTCAGACTGGAAAACTCAATCTGAGCTGTGTTCTCGGTGTCATTTTTTAGATACAGTCTGTGAAGAGGAAATGATGAAGAACAGGGGTGATGGTGCTCAATTTTACCTCTGCCAGGAGTGCTAACGGTGCCATCCAGAGCAACTATCTCTGTATTCTCTGACTCTTCTGGCCTGGAAAGATCTCAGCTGATGACATTTTCCCATGTGCAGTGCAAGCAGCCTGGCCTTCCTGTAGATCAAGTCCTGCTGCTTTTAAATGTCATGGTGATTTGGGGCATGGAGGGACAGGACACAGGGAATGACTTCCCACTGACAGAGGGCAGAGTTAGGTGGGATATTGGGAAGGAATTCTTCCCTGGCACAGGGTGGGCAGAGAAGCTGTGGCTGCCCCTGGATCCCTGGCAGTGTCCAAGGCCAGGTTGGACGGGGCTTGGAGCAACCTGGGCTGGTGGGAGGTGTCCCTGCCCATGGCAGGGATGGCACTGGATGGGCTTTGGGGTCCCTCCCAACCCGAGCCATTCTGGGATTCTGTGAAACCAAGGCTGGATGATTTTATATGGACCACGTGAGGGTGTCCTTGGTGGGGCTGTGTGAGTGTCAGTGATCCCTGAATGTGTCCGGGGTCCACATTCCAACACTGCAGGGTTACCTGCTCCCTACATGTGTGAGAGAATCCGGGTGCTTCCCTGTCCTTGTGGAGTGGAAAATCTGCCTCATTACTCTGCAGAATAACATTCAACCATAGCCCGCACAGGTTAGTTATCAAAGATTGGTTCTAATAATTTGAGAGAGTTTAAAACAAACAAACAAAAATACCAAAACCCTGAGGACTTTTGTATCAGGAAAGTGCAACATTCTTTTGCTGTGCTCACAAAGGTGTTGCAGAGTGAAATGATGCTGCTGTGTAAGTCAATTGTAAATCAGCTCAACAGGGCAGAGTTTCACATGCTAAATTTCCAAAAAATAACAGCAATGTTGTAAGTAAAAACATGAGTATATTGCAATGCACATGATCTGACCATTGCTTGTCTGGTCATTCATGTAATTACAAAATCTTTAATAGATAATATTTATAATTGTATTTTTGTTTAATTTATCCTAGATGTGAGCCTTCAGTGAAGGAGGATAATATTTATTCCTTCAAAAGATTTTAGGACTTTATAATAGTAGGTTACTGGTCACTAAGAAAGAAACTGAAACTCAGAAACAGAGGGAAAATATCAAGAAAAATTATTACTGTCGATTTCAGTACTTTGCACCACTCAGCATTCATGTTACTTAATACCAGCTGGACTTCTGTGACTAGTTCACTGGCAAATATTCAAATCACACAGAACTGTGTGCTTAGTTTTGTCATAATTTCTGGTTAAATATGTTTTATAGCACTTAAATTGTTCAAGGTTCTTTACTAATCAGATTTTCCAAAATACCCAAAGTGGGCTGAAACCTTGAAATTCCCAGCAAAGGCTTCAGCAGAAATGTTTCATAAGGTCCCAAAATTAAATATACAAACCTGATGCTTAAAAAATAAATCAGCTCAGGGAAATCAAATAGTTTTTTAAGATCTGAATTTCCAAAGTTTTAGAAAGCTTGAGTACCTTACTAAAGAATTAGATAATTCAACAGCAAAGGACACCGAGGTTTTGTATATAGATGCAGGCAGTGGAACAGTCCTGAAAATGCTTGAGCAGAGCAAGAGTCAAGGTGTATCAGTTAGATGAAGGCATCTTGATCAGCACCTTGGAGGGAGGAGAAGACCTTCAGTGTCAAAAAAATCCCCCCCCAAAAAAAAAAAAAAAAAATAAAAAAAGAAAAAAAGAAGAAGAAAAAAAGGGGTCATTTTGCAGCAGTAATTCAGAAGCAGAACCTATTTGGGGTTTTCCCCCTTTTTGTTATGCAACAAGTTGGAGTATGAATATGTGACATTGCTGTCCAGAAATGGTTGCAGAAATGGAAAGAAGAAGGAATTGAAATTGAAATTTTAAAACCCACTTGAGACGCAGAGTTATTGGCCTAATATGGGTAAATGCAAGAGCAGTGGTTGGTTGGTTGGTTTGTTGGTGGATTGGTTGGGTGGGTGGTTGTGATGCTCACTCTGATTTATTCTTTTAAGGCAAAGCAACAGTGGAAAGTTATGGGATTTGGGTTCTGCTCCCAGGGAACGAGCAACAGGACATGAGGAAATAGCCTTAACTTGCACCAGGAGAGGGTCAGGTGGGACAGCAGGAGGAATTTCTTGCTGAAAAGGGTGGTCAGGCCTTGGCAGGGGCTGCCCAGGGAGGTTTGGAGTGCCCAGCCCTGGAGGTGCCCAAGGCAGGACTGGCCGTGGCACTGAGTGCTCTGGGCTGGGGGACAAGGTGGGCATCGGGCACAGGGGGGATTTGATGACCTTGAAGGTCTTTGCCAACCTGAATAATTCTGGGATTCTCACCTGCCTGACTCTGGCTCTTGAGTGTTCATCCTTTTGACTCGCTGCCTCACTCGTCCAGGCTTTCTCTGCATCTCTAAAAGCCCCAGGGCCAGCTGTGAGAGGCATTCCAAGGCTGCCTGGGGATGTGTGTCCTTGGTATTTCTTCCAGCACTTGTTGGGGACATTTCATGCAGTCAGAAAGGGGACACTGGCCATGAGCAGGAGGACAGAGCACGTTCAACACGCTGGGTGAGTTCCTGGGGCTGTGGGAACACGAAGGAGCTGCCTGTGATGGCAGCTGGTAGCACACATCTCTGATGGCAGGGAAGCCTGGAGTTGAGGCTGCCTTGGCCACAGCCCAGCAGAAGCCCGGGAGATGGTTGAGCTTGGTGGCTGGGGATCAAACCTGCGAACGTGGAGCTGATCTTGTGCCAAAACACACCTTGTCTCCAGCCAGGATGGCTCAGGGCCGAGGTCACAGCAAATCCTGACTGTCCATGCGGGGGGACTGACAAGAGCAAACTGCCCATGAGTTTGGTGCTGGCAGTTGTTCCGAGCCCTCCAAGGTCAGGCAGTCATCTGGCTTTGCTCTCTGGTGTTGCTTCCATAAAGCTTGATAAGTGCACTGGGAAAACCTGAAATAGAACAACTACCAAGCACCACGCAGATACTAATTCCTCCATCATTGGCTTGGGTTTTAACCTTCCAAAAGGCTGGAGGTAGTTTGTCAGTATTCAAACATCAAACCAAAGGCAAGCACAAATTTGGGGTTGAGTGCTCCATTCCTCCAGCTCTGCATTGCCAGCTCAGAATTCCCCGGCTCTGTTTTTGCCAAGGCAGGACACGAAGCTCTGGTGCAACGCCCCAAGCACGAGTTATTTGACAAAACCTACCGTGCAAAACAAGACCTTTCCATGTTTCCTCAGCTGTTTATCTTTGGCAGCTTGTTGGTTCCTTGTCCCTGAGTCAGAGTTAGTCATGGGGCAGCCGTGAGCTCACTGGAAGTAAACAGGGCTCGTTCCTGCACCGGTGCCCCCCGCCCAACATCCCTTTGTGCTACCAACGGTGGCAAAATATTCCTAACGTGCTGCTTTTTTTTCCTTTCCTTTTTTTTTCTTTTTTTCTGTAAACACATCCGAAAAGGAAAGAAATAAAAAAAAGAACAATCCTGAGCGTCGTGGAGCAGAGCGTCCACCCAGGCAGTTTAACCCTCGGGTCAGCGTGTTTGTGTTTCACTTACAGGACTGTTAATAGATTTTCTTCATTTGTGCGAGACATTGTGAATGATGTGCTGAGGCCTTTCCATTCCTTCACCGTGGTCCACCTGTAAGAAGAGAGCGTTAAAAGCTGCTGGAGTTTCTACCTCTTGACAACATCCCAGCTGTAGACTAGCAATAGCAATCCTCCCGTGGCAGTTTTAATTATCGGCCCCGGCGATACCATCAGTAAGTGTGTAATTACGTGTCACTTTCCTGGCTGTTGGGTATGAAAAGTGGAACCAGTGAGATGATGATCGTTGAAGCTGTAGACTCATATTTAAACAATTCAAAATGTGTAACTGGCAGTGTCATTAAACAGAGAGAGTCTGACCCCAGCTGTCAGTTACTTTTCCTTATGCAGATTTTTTTTCATGCTGTCTGTCAAAAGAGCTCCATGGGCTGAGATGGGACGGAAGAGGCAGCGTAATGCAGGAGAGCTGCTCTCCTCCACTCCTGCCAAGGTGGTCTTTTACCCTAAATAAATACTGCTGGAGAGACTGTAAATAAACATCTGAGCACGCAGGAAATTATATAGACTTTGGAGATGAATAAACAAAGGGAGACTATCAAACACATATCCGACCCTTCCAAAAATATGAATAAAATCGGACTCATTACCCGGAACTTCAAGAACAAGGCTTATGGTAATTTGGGGGATTCATTACTGAAGGATAAAAATGGAATCATTTTCTTTTCTCCATTTCCACTACAAAATTTTTGAAGGCATGGCACATAAATGAATGACCTGCAGGTTATTATTATTATTTAAATCTATATATGTACACACACATATATATTTATATACATGAGAGAGTCACACACCCCATACCCCCTTTATCTTACATATCTACAGGAGCAATACTAATTTTGAATACTGCTTTCAAAAATAGTAGAATATGGATCCCTTTCACTTTAACTTCAAAGTCAGAAGATGTTTAAGGTGTGCAAAGTGCTAGAAACTTGTCACCTGGCCAATATATGCTAAACAGATGGAAAAAATAAATATATGTGCATAGGAGTAGGCAAGTAAAGAATATTTTTTTCTGCAAATTGAGTCAGAAATTTCTCGAATGACAACTCTGCTGTCTGAAGGCAGGCACAAATAGTTTGACTGGGAATTTGGAGCTGGCATTCCAAGAGTTAATTTTGGAAATACAAGGGAAATAAATGTAACAGTGCTTAAAAAAATAAAAAAAAAAGACACTGGAGGTTAAATAAACATTAATCTGTGAAGAGAGAGAAAAAGGTTTCTTTAATTTTTAAAATGTTTACACTTCTCAGAATAAAGCCCAGTTCCAGTTGCAAACAAATAAATTTCTCTCATCCCCGTAAGACACCTTAATTTAAAGCTTTGGAGTTCACATTGGCTCCAGCAGTCACCGTGGAACAACAGAGACACTCTGGGTGCTCAGCCTTTGAAAAGGCACACCATCACACCTGCTTTGGCAGATTTTTAAGGAGAAATATATTCATTTTGTGTGTGTGTGTTTCTCTACATAGCTGTATATAAAAGCTTTGCATATATTTCTTGTTTCAAAGACAATGCCACGGAGCAGCGCATGCAGGAGTGCAGGCTATATTAATTGCAGCACTACTTTCATACTTGAAAGTAATAAATAGGCACATATTAAATCCTCCAAGGATTAATTTGTATTTTATCAGCTGTGAAAAGGGCAATTTTTTACATATCCAGACTTAAGAGGTAGCCCTATTAGCCCTTCATTGGAAAACAAATTCTGCATATATTTTGTACCGGGGCTTTTTCTTTTCTTTTCTTTTCTTTTTTTCCCCCTTTCTTTTTTTTCTTTCTTTCTTTTTTTTTTTTTTTTTTTAAATTCCCTTTTTTCTCGTTTCCCTGTCTTTTTAAAAGTGTCCCTGGGAGCAAGTGGTTATGTAATTTAAGGCTGGGGAGGAAAGGAGCTGTGGTGTTGCAGACAGAGTGACTCTGCCACCAGAAATTGGGGTGAGCAGCGAAGAGGAACCCCCCGAACCCCCCGCGCTGCAACACGTTCAGTGTCTCGCTTTTCCCTGGCATTTGAAACGCGCCACGCTTAAGGTCATTCGCTTTTGATGCATCCATATTAATGCCCTCGCAGATCTCTTTGGAGCTCTCTTTACAAATTATTTGCTGTCGCCACTAACGAAGGGGTGCTGGGGACACCCCCCCCCCCTCCTCCCCCGCGCCCCGGGGGCGGGTTTTGTGTGAGGAAACT
>VWZG01021049.1:383545-404728 GCA_013396735.1 Grallaria varia | reverse complement strand
CCCCCTCCCCGGTGCCCAGGAGAGGGTTTTTGCATGAGAAATCAGCCCCTCTCTTTGTCTTTCGTGGGCTCGTCTGTAGGGCTGAGTATTTTCAAGTTCTGTTTCTGTCCTACTTGCATGTTCGCTGCAGGCGATGTGCATCACAGGGAGGAGGCAGTCCCTCGGGGAGGCCCCACTTTTCTGCATTTAGTTGGTTGCTTTGAAAGCAAAGGATGCTAAAAAAATTAGCTCTCCTTTAGGAAGTGTGGGATGAGTTGTGCACAACAAACAGATCCAGAGCTGAAGGCTCCTGTGTTACTTCTATTTAATTTTTTTATTTTTTTTAGTTTTGGAAAGCAAGTCGGGATTCTTAAAGGGACATTGCACGCTTCATTTATTCCCCAAGTCTTGAGGTGCTTCCAGCAGATGAGGGGTTGGAGCCTGTGTCCATCCTGGCTGAGGCAGTGGAACCTCCCTTGGCATGGGTAAAAAGGAGGGACTTGGAAGGCCTTAAGAGAGCAGAGCCCTCTGACTTCTAATGCTTTGCAGAATTAGAATCATTGTAGAATCATTAAGGTTGGAAAAGACCTCCAAGATTATCGAGCCCAACCTTAATTGCCTGGATCCTGAGCTCTGCCTGTTAATGCTGGGCTTCCCCCAGGCTTTCCCATGTGTACTTTGCCACTGCAGTTAAAATCCTTTGGGATGCACCTGCTGTTGCTTCCCAGTTTGGAATAGGAGACCAAGGGCAGGTCTCTCTTCCCCCAGTGCCCGAGAGCCTAGCTGCTCCCAGCTCCAGGATGCACCTCACTTCAAGGGGTCACTAGTCCAAAACTCCACAAAATCTTCATTCTGCCATTTTTATAGAGAGAATATTGGCTCACAAGTGGTTTTCTCTGCGAGTTTGAAACCAAGGCAAGTTTTCCTGGACAGTGCAAGCTGGACGAAGGATCACCACACACCGTCGTTAGCTTGCTTTTCAAAATGCTCTGCACATTTCCAGTTCATCCAAATTCTTCTTTTACGGAGCTGATGACAGTCTGGGGAAAATTTTGGTTTCTGTGTGATCTTGAAACAAATCTGGTGTTGTCATCTGTGCTGCCTCTGCCTGGGTGCTTATCTGAACAGTGAAGGGGCTGTGGACAAAGGAGTGTCTTAGACATGGTCTGCAAGGGGGGTGAGCCCAAGAGTTGTTTCAGCACTGGGACAGCTGAAGGGCTGCTCAGGGAAATCACTGTCCTCTGCTTGTCCTCCCGTTATCAAATCTCCCAAACTCACACTCACTGTTGGGACCCACTAAATAAGGCAACATCACCATTGTGACCTTTATTGTTAACTATGAAACCAACATTCAGAGCAATATCTTGCTAATAACAGCAGGCACTCCAGGATTTTCTGCTGGGGACAGAACTGCTGTTTTATGTCTGTATCTCAACATGGTTATGGGAAAATATCTATTTTTGCCTTATGAGACCAACACAACCGCTTCTGTTTTGGTACTGAAAGAATAAAAACAAGCTTTACTACAAAGACAGTAATTTTGGATATAGTGGAATAAAATCCAGTGGAGTGTGGGGCCGGGGGAGTATTTCCTGTGTGCAATTCCAGTAAGGAAGTGAAGCTACAATAAGGTGTGTTCTGCAGTGGAAGAGCAGCCAGCTGTGTCAGCCTCAGCACCAGGGGAGGGTCAGGTTGGATACTGGGGAAATTCCTTCCTAGAAAGGGCTTTCCATCCCTGGCACAGCTGTCCAGGGCAGGGCTGGAGTCTCCATCCCTGGAGGGGTTTAACAGCCATGTGGATGTGGCACTTGGGGACATGGTCAGTGGTGGCCTTGGCAGTGCTGGGGAATGGTTGGACTCAGTGGTCTTGGAGGGCTTTTCCAACCTAAACAATTCTGTGATTCTATGCACTTTCTTCATGCTAATTTTCTTTTTTATTAAATTGGATGAGTTGGTACTATCTTATGAATATTTTAAGACAAAATATGCAACTTTTTTACTTTCCCAAGAGCTGTGGTGGCTGGTTTGCAGTGTCCCAGAGCTCCCTCAGTGTCTGTCCCTCAATGGGTGGTTTCACTTTCCAACTTTGCCACCCTTCCTAAAGCCTTGGCTTATTCCCCCCTCTGTTTTACCTCCGAGCAGAAGGATGGATGATGTCATGGTGGCTGCCCTGTCGCAAAAAAACCAGCAAAAAATAATCTAAAAAAAAAATAAATCTTTCCTTAATATTGAAAACTATCTTGAAATTATGAAGCAGGAGATGTACTTTGCTTATCACAGTGGAAACCTATTAGACAAGTACCCCTGGTGCATGGAAAATATATGCTTTTAACAGTTTTAATCCTTTATCAATTATTCATACGGGAAGGTTTTCCTGTATTTGTTCAGTTTGTCGGGTGGAATAGCAAGCACGACTTTATTTGTCTAACAGTTTTGTTCCAACTGTATTCAATAAGATATTTAACACACCTAAACATATTTAATTTAAGAAATAAAGAGGCATTCTTTCTGTGGGGTTTTACACATCATTCTTCTTTATTACGCCAGGTTTTGCTCATCATCCCATGTTCTTCCTCAGAGGACAGAGACAAATAACTGTTCTCCACAAGGACAATGTGTGTGTTGAGTGCATTTTAAATGCTGCACTTTGTTATGATTGCAACCAACATTTTAAATATGCTGCAATCAAATTCCAAAATGACACGAGAAAAATGACATCAGAGAATAAATCTATTTGGCCGAGCTGGCAACAGGAATGTTGGAGCTGGAACATGCTTAGCTTGAAAGTTAAAGATTGAGTACTATGTTTATTTTATTTGCTTAAGAGAGGCAAGTCTAATTCATCCCTGTTGTGGAAATCAATGGAGTTACAATATAAATATACTCTTCAAATATATTTGTCATATTACATGAGTTAAATAGCATTACCTAAATACAGTTTAGCTTTTAAATATCACATGAGATTACTGATTTGCTTTTACATTGTGCTGGGTTTGTTTAAACTATTCAAGGGTCTCACCCATGGCATACATAGTAATTCTGCCTATGGAATTGTGTCCTGGAAGAGGGAAAGCAAAGTCAAAGGAGCTCCCTGGTAAGAACTGGAAGTACACAACTGGCAAAGGCTGATGCAGCGACACTCTGTTTCTCCTAAATGGGCTTCCAGCAGGCTGGAAGGTCCCTTGAGTGGTCATTTACTACATCATGGGCTATTTCCCTGTGTTTCTTACAGGTATAGAGGAACGAACTATAGGATGAAAGATCTTGGAGGGGAAAAAAAAAATCCCATGGACCTTCTTGCTGAGAATGGTTCAGGTTTTGAGAAGGAAACAGTTTTATCCCAGTAGGATCATCTATCCCTGGAGTCTATTAAATACTTCAGGAATTTCTGGGCCTGCTTTCTGGCTATGCTTTAAGGTATTGGCTCCTGTTAATGTTGGTATGAATAATCCTTATACATCTTCCTGAAAAATTCCCCTTAAAGAAAATAAATGCTGTCTTACATGCAAAGTTCTTCAATGACTGTGGCTGGGATGATGGATTTAACTTGTCTTACATGAAAAAAATAGTAAGAAATAAAGTGGTATTTAAAAATGGGGTTTGTTTGCCTTCAGAATTGTAGCTCTAGTTTTCTCCAAAGAATTGGAGCTGAGCAGGTGTTGCCTAGGTAGGAAAATTTCACTTAAAGATCTCTGAACTGTCCCAAACTGAAGTCCATTCTCATCCATAACGTAATTTAGCCCTTGACAGATATATAGAGCTCTTGTAGCTTTCTGTTCTTCACAAAATCTCCTGAGCTTCAAGTCTCACTGACCAGATGGGTTGTAATTTGGCCTCTGACATGGCACAGTCCTGCTGGAGGGTGAAAATTACCTGAACTGGCCAACGCCGAGGTCACACTCCCCTCTCCTTCAAGCCATTTTCTTTCTCTCAGGCTCCTGCCTCCCATTTCCCAGCACGCAGAACTCTCTTCGCTGCATTTTGAATAGTGCACAGGAGCGAGACGTGGAATATTTATCCCCTCAGAAGTCGGATATTATATTTAAATGTCTTAAGCCCCCGCTGAACATCAGTCACAGGATTGATTCAGCCTCGGCTAAACCTGACTCTGTGAGTAGGACACTGAGATTGCCCCGCGTAGGGCAGATTGAAACACTTTGTACTCTGCCAGGTGTCAGAAACGGCCCAGAAATGTGTTTAATTAGGGAGAGCCTCCAGTGCTTCTCCAGCCCGAGAGCTCAGGGCAGAGCCAAAGGGAGGGCAGGGCAGGGGATGTTATAGGGGGGTCTGCTCCAGCCTGCCCAAGCAGGATAATGGGATGAGACCCTCGACAGACAGGAATAGCCCCACATTCCAGGGCCCTGATCCACACGGGGGACATCACCCAGCCCAGCATCTGTTGGAGCAGGTCCAGGGAGGGAATCCCAGTCTGCAGCGCTGCATCCACCTCTGGGGAACCCAACAGCACAGGGACCTGGAGCTGCTGCAGTGAGACCAGAGGAGGTCATGAAGATGCTCCAAGGGCTGGAGCCCCTCTGCTCTGAAGCCAGGCTGGGAGAGGTGGGAGGGCTCACCTGGAGAAGAGAAGGCTCCAGGGAGACCTGAGAGCCCCTTCCAGTGCCCAAAGGGGCTCCAGGAGAGCCAGAGAGGGACTGGGGACAAGGGATGGAGGGACAGGACACAGGGAATGGCTTCCCACTGCCAGAGGGCAGGGATAGGTGGGATATTGGGAAGGAATTGGTGGCTGGG
Source organism: Grallaria varia (assembly GCA_013396735.1). Lineage (NCBI taxonomy): Eukaryota > Metazoa > Chordata > Aves > Passeriformes > Formicariidae > Grallaria > Grallaria varia. Next base: position 400,000 of record VWZG01021049.1, on the reverse strand, counting down.
AGGGTGGGCAGGCCCTGGCACAGGGTGGGCAGAGAAGCTGTGGCTGCCCCTGGATCCCTGGGAGTGTCCAAGGGCAGGTTGGACGGGGCTTGGAGTAACCTGGGTTGGTGGAAGGTGTCCCTGCCCATGGCAGGGGGTGGAATGAGATGACCTGTAAGTCCTCTTCAACCCAAACCATCTGTAATTCTATGATTCTATGCTCATGCATATTTTCCATTCTTTATTTTTTTAAATAAAAATGGAATAAAAATATTATAGAAGAATTCCATTCACCTGCACTTTCCCTTAAACTGCTCCTTATTCCCTTAAACTGGCCTTTATTCCTGAGCAGGTGGAGTGAACCTCCTTAGAATAAAATGTGGAAATTTCTTCTCTCATAAATAACTAGAGCTACAGATATTTTTGTGTTAACATTTTCCCTTCTCTATGTTATTGAACTGAGTTCTTGCTGCTCGGACATCCATCTGTGCTCCAGAACAAAAGGAGGAGAAAAGATATATGGAGTGTGTCTAAGTCTGGGATTTACTGCCCATCCTTCAGTTAGTTGAGAACAAGGGATTGCTTCTGACTGTTTTTCTCTCCAGGAGAAGAAGTTTTCTTTGCTGGGTCATCCGTGCAGCCCTGGCACGGTGTCCCTGTGGCACGGTTGTACCGACAGCCGCCAGGTCAGCAGCATGTCTGGCAATGAACAGAATTTACCCTTTCACCTTCACATCCCCCTCCACTGTTGTATATAGCTTAGTTTTTGGGGGCTTTTCCAACGAGATCTTGGAGGGGATTTGTTTGTTTTGTTTTGTTTTGTTTTTTTTTTAGTTGTTTTTGGTTTTGTGGGGTTTTTTTATTTTCTTTTTTTTTTTCCTGCAGCAGAAGTCATTTTTTTCTGCAGGTGCAAAAGGAGCCTTTCATTTTCCCCATCTTAGGGAAAAAGTTACAAAAAATACGCTTTCCTTCCTGAAAGGCAATATTTTGCTTTTAGCACTACTTTATGTGCGGCATTTTTTAGCTCCTCTAATCTTAAATTCAGTACATGAATGGATGGATAATTTCCTCCCTGTCAGTTTTTTCATGCTCCTGAATTATTTACTACTCCCGCAACTTGTAGCTGCGAGTCCACTTATTCCTCGTTGAGCTGTAGCCGTGCAAGAAGCTCCAGTTCTGCCTCTGTCCTGGGGGGTTCCCTCTGTGCTCCCAGGGCTGGGGGACCATCCTCGAAGAGGTGCCCAGGCAGGAACCCCCCTGGAGTCCCTTGGAGCCAAGTCCTTAAGTAACACAGCCCGAATCCTGCTAATTTGTCTTCATCATTCATATTTCCCAAATCCTGAATTATTTTGGTTGCCCTCCACTGCACCTTTTCAATCTCCACAATGTCCTGCCTGTAATATAGTGACCAGAATTGCACACAATATTTCAAATATACTCCCACTAATGTCTTATATAAAGTAGTGCCAGAATAACTTGTGCTGATTTATAATCCTTACAAATATATATATTTGTTTAGCTGCTGTTGTTGGGGTTTTTTTATTGCTGCCAAACATTGAACATATGTCTGGTGGTCTGAAGGCCTGTTAAAGACAACGAATGAATCACATTTTCTACATGACAAAAGAAAACACCTTTATTTTTTATCATTGTCGAGCTTGAGTGGTGATACAAGACAGATTGAAACAACAAAAGGAAAAGAGAATTTAGGAAAGTCAAGAAATAAGGTATTGTGTTATAAATGAAGTCTCCCAGTGTCTGAAGTTAAAAAGTATCCACAGGCACTTCACGCTTCTTAAAAACCAAATAAATAGCCCGATAGGGTGGTGAGAACCACGTCCTGTTTGGAGCAGGGAAGCCAATCCCACCCTCTGGGTGCAGGGACTCTGCCAGAGCAGAAATAGGACTTTTCCCCGGGTTTTGGCCCATGCGATGCTCATGCACAGGGCATGTCTGGGGAGCTGGTGATGAGGCTCCACTCGTGATGGGAGCTACGGCTTCTTCTGGAAATGAGTTTCCAGCAGTTGTTTTCCATCTGTCGGGCAAGATCCTGCGCTTGGTTTTGGAGTCACCCCATCGATATTCTGAAGTGATGCACTTCAATAATGACATTCATGGTGAAGAAGATTTGTGAGCAAATATTTTTGATTCTGCAGTTCACAGAGAAAGAAGCAATACATGTCCAGAAGTTCTTACATTAAAATCTACTAAACATCTCCCATTTCCAAACAAGCCAAACCAAGGATGACCCTTTTGTAGAAGACACAAAAAGGAACTTGCAAAAACTGAAGGCAAGTGTGGTCAAGGTGAAATTACCCTGAGACAGTGCTGGGAATGGCAGGCCACAGGAGACCTGCAAGTATTTTCTCTTAATTGCTGCAGCAAGGTTTGAATTCTGTGCATTTCCAGTTTCAGAAGAAGTTTTTGCTGGCTTCCACCTGAATGTGGTCTGCACTCTGTTGTGCAGGTGACCCGCATTAATGGCCCCCTTTTCCCTGGACAATGTGGTGCTATTAATGTGTTGTGCCAGGTTTTACCTTGGCTGGTGGCCATTATCGCCAATAAATAATGGCTCTGGTTACGTCGGCTCCTGCGAGGTCCGGGGACATGAAATTCATGTGTGCTACCAATGTAGATCGAACGTAACCTTGACATTAATCAGACAGGTGGAATTTAAGGCTTCCCCAGTTTTTCCAGTGCTGCTCTCGTAACAAATCACGAAGTTCTCCCGCAGCTTTCTGGTGAGCTCAATATGAAAAAATCCATACCTTCCTCTACCCTTACTGTTTGGTCTTTTGTTTTAAAGCACATTTAGTCTTTTAATATGACGGTTCTGATGTTTGCAAATATCTCTGCCTTCCCGGCGCTCTCATGCCTCCCAAACGGGCTCCTGCTTTCCGAGAGCAAACAACAAATGGAGCAGATCTTTGAAGAAACCCACCCTCGATTAATAGTTAATGATGGCTCAGGAGAAGGAACAAAGCCCGTGCGATGTGAACACGGGTTAGCCCTTTTATAAGCACGGCCAAGCAGTTTGTAGGAGCGCGGCTGCCCGGGAGCAGCCTGCTGTGCCCTCCTGCAGGGACCAAGGCTGGGCAGCGGGCTGGGCACGGGGGGCCAGGACCCCGGGGGCTGTGCCCACCTGCCCCCCTCTGCCAGGCAGCACCCAGCTGGTTGGTGCAGGAGCATCCCCTGCCGACCAGCGCCTGGCAGTAATTCCATCTGCCAAGGGCCCGCCGTGAACACTCCATGCTCTGCCTACTGGGGGAATGAGGAGCTGGGCCAGGGCTGGTGCCCAGCATGGGGGTCTGGGCACTGTGTAGCCCACGGGCTGCATTTGGGTTACAAACCCATCAGGATCACAGAATATCCCGAGTTGGAAGGGATCCACAAGGACCATCCAGTCCAACCCTCAGCCCTGCCCAGACCCATCCCCAAGAGTCCCCCCTGTGCCCCAGAGGATCATCCCAGCGTTCCTGGAGCTCTGGCAGCCTTGGGGCCGTGCCCACTGCCCTGGGGAGCCTGGGCAGTGCCCACCACCCTCTGGGGGAAGGACCTTGTCCTGAGATCCCACCTAAACCTAATCTTAAACCCAAGAAGTTGTTTGGGTGAGAGCACTAGGGGCTTGGCACTGGGGCACACCTTCCTGCCAGTGCTGATGGGGGTCACAGCCACGGCAGCACTTTGGAGGTGACCAGCTTTGCACCCTCCCCACCCACTTCCAGAGCCCTCCTTTCTCACCCGGAATATTTGAAGTTTAGGACTTCAAATACTTCTATTAATAAATTACTATGCATCTTGTCAAATTAGCATTGCCATTACTAAAAGATTAATAGCGACAATGCGTTGTGGCACTCCATGGCTTCGGGGTAATTTCCTTTTGTTCATGCTCTGGCATAATGTCGTGGAGCAGAGCGGCAGAGCCAGGCAGCATAAATTTAGCCCCAGCCCCTCAGCAGAAGAGGCAACCCCAACCACAGCAGAGGGCTCCCAACCAGCTCCCCAACCTTCTGGGGACGTTGCCTCCAACCCCAGGTGGGTCAGGGCTGAAGCCGACCCATATCCCTCACGCTCTGCAAGAGAACAGGATACATCTCAATGTTTATATGTTTTTATTTACTAAGTGCTCAGGAGGAATAAACCGGGATAATTTGCATGTGAAGCCGTTTTATTTGAGCCCGGGACTAATTGGTGGGGGAGCAGCGGTGTGGACACTTCAGGAGACATCCTGCCAGCAGCAATCTCGCTTTCCATAAATTCTCCATCCTAACTGGAGTTCACTCGGGGAGAAATTGCCCTGATGCTCCTGTCCCTTTCCATGGCGCTTGTTAAAAGGACTAACTTTTCTCCCCTCGGCCTCTTCAGGCAGGGACACGACAACAAAGCAATTAAGCCCCGTGTCTTAGTGGGTGCAATTAAAGAGAAAGGGTGCGAGTGTGTCAGGTGGCATCGTTTCATCTCGGAGATGCACGCAAGGGTTTCAGACCTGCAGTCTAATGACGGTCAGGGAGAGGAAAAACACCTAAATCTCATTTTGAGACACAGCCTTTTTTATTTTTTACTGGTTTAACAAATGACTTTCACGAGTGAAATTATTGTGTTATCATCTCTTTGGCTTCACGCTGGAGATAGGCAGGAAAACATCTTCCTGATGGCTCTGTTTGTTGCTTAAATATCAAGTATTGGTATTTTTAATGTTTTTGTAAACATTATATATTTTAATACTTGAGAAAATGTATCTCATAAATAAGGTTTATTATCTGTCAAAAAGGATGAAAATATAACTTTACATTTCTGTTTTAAAGTAATTTTAGTGCCTATTAGCTATAAAGTAACAGTTATATATAATTTAGAGTATGTAGTCACTCGAAACAACTTGACATTTTCACACAAACACAGAACCTTAATAATAGTCTTGGGATTTCATTGGAAGTATACACCACTACAGGATATTAAAATAACTTATGGTGCACTGTAATTCTTGTTTTGTATTTGTCCAAGTAGTTTTGAAGCATGCTATAAAGCAGAAAAATAAAAACCTAAGCTCCAAAGTCAGCTAAGCTGCATTCTTAAAGTTATAGCAGTCTTTTCATATTAAGTATGATTAAACCAGCTGACATTTCTCCTTGGCATCTTCCTCTTCTGCCTTCCTATTAATATGCTGTGCTTAAAATGTAAATGCTCTGAGCATGGCATTTTTTATTTAAAGCCCTTGCAATTGTTTGCTTAAAATAATGATGCTGATTGTATTCGTTCAGGGATCATAATAAGAGCTGGAAAACAGTAATTTACTTGTTGATCTCCGGGTAAACTCCAGATTTCTGCAGTGAAATACTTTGCCACTCTGGCAGCAGTGGAATGCTGAACTCTGAGAGCTCCACAAGTCCACTGATGCTTCTGCCTATTGTTCTGCATCCAAGGAAAAAATCAAACCATCAGGGCAATGGCTGGAGGTTCACCAGTCTGATTAATTTCTTCTTGAAATGATGTGGAAATTAAAAAAAAAAAAATTAAAATTTTCCATAGTTTTTTTTTTTTTTTTTAAATGACCCTACAGAGTTCATTGTGATTAAAATTTGCCCAATTTTTGACTTGTGCTTTTAATTGTAATTGGAGTGGCAGGTGGGCAGGGATTAGGTGAGTGTACAGATGTGCACCAAAATTAATATGAACTTGGAGGAATGGCCTCATGGCCATAAAAGGGCCGACCAAATGTTCACAGATGGAATTTGAGTGGGCCCTTATTGAATAAGCTCGTAGGGCCCACTTGGGTCATTTGTGCATCAATCTTTTTTGGTCTGTTTGGAAAAGGCACAGTCCAGGCCTTTTCCACAATAATTATTCTCATGTCTGATCCATTAATTTTTTAATTTGCTTTAGGGTTACACTGTGACAGAACCAACATTATCAACAAGAAAAGAATTTAAAATGCAGTGTGAAGAAGGTTGTGTGTGGCTATACTGATTTTTTAACCTTCCTTACTCTGATATGGTTGGACACAGAAATTAAACATACCCATATTTTAATCAAATGGAATCCACAAATATTGCACATAACTAAGTCTTGCCCTGTCAAAAATCTTTTGAAACCTGACAAATGTGGGAATTTCCAATAAGGAGAAAATCTGGTGGTATAAAAGGAAATAACTTTAAAATATTCTTTCCCTTTTGTCCCACTGCAATACGTATTTTCAAGGCCAATTCGGAAAGGGCTTGGAGCAACCTGGTCTAGTGGAAGGTGTCCCTGCCTGTGGTAGGGGTGGAACTGGATAATCTTTAAGGTCCCTTCCAACCCAAACCATTCCATGGTTTTATGGTCTCGTTCTTACTTTGATATTGCTTTTAAACTGTTGAATTTATAAAAATGCATATGAAAAACAACCCAATCTGTAAGTTTTTCTCTTTATGCCTTCCCAGGAGTGCCACTGAATCTGTGCACAGCAGAAGAGAGGAGGAATGAAATGCAATCATTAAACTGTGAAAAATGGAAATATTCCTAACAACAAAAGAAAGCTGACAAATTACTAATTTCAACAAAACAGGTTTTAAAAAGTGTCAGGGTGTAGAAGCACCTGTTACATGGATTGAGGATGGATCATGGAACGGTTTGGGTTGGAAAGGACATTAAAGCCCACCCAGTGCCACCCCTGCCATGGGCAGGGACACCTCCCACCAGCCCAGGTTGCTCCAAGCCCTGTCCAACCTGCCCTTGGACACTGCCAGGGATCCAGGGGCAGCCACAGCTTCTCTGCCGACCCTGTGCCAGGGCCTGCCCACCCTCCCAGCCAGGAATTCCTTCCCAATATCCCATCTAACCCTATCTTCTATGTCATTACTATGCTTGGGTGCAGTGAGGGAACATTAGAGACCTCCTGATCTTCCCTGCACTGCACTGGGCTCCATGTTCTGTAGGGGTGCATGGATCACCCTTTCCCATGGAAAGGCAATGGAGAACTTGGAATTCTGGGGGATTTTTGCCAAAGGGCTCGTTTCCTCCATGATCTACCACAACTCTTCTTTGGTTTGACCACAAGCATTTTGTCTCTGCCGTGACAATTTTGTCTGAGGCCTCGTCTGAGCCTTGAGAGCTTCTGAAGCTTTACAGAAATTAATGAGTCAGTGCACAGAATAAAAGCAGAAACCCCTTGGGACAGTTGCTGTAGGTCAGTGGAAAGGTTTGTTTAGGATCCTCAAAACCAGGTTGTGCTGGTTGGTCTCTCCTGAATCCCTCATCACTTCTTTCTCCAGTTGATCTGAGCAGAAGCCCTTGCTCTCAAATTGTCTTATTGCTAGAATTTGCTAATTTGAATCAAATGTAGTTGTGGTCCAAAGCAGTTCTGACCTGGAGTTTGGTTCTGCAAACCTCAAATATGGGCCCATTTCTGGTTCTGTAGGAGTTAATCTCACTGCCAGATGTCCCCAGAAATGAAAAGCATCTCGTCAAATAGACAGGAAGTCTGGCTAATAATAATGTATATATTAGACAGAAATGGGCTGCCTTTTGTTTGGAATAATTCCTAAAGGATCTGGAAGGTCCTTCACATCTAGGAGTCATTTCACCCACCCTTGGAGTGGGAACTGGACATGGCCCAGCCACACAGCAGAACCACTTTGGCACAGAAATTAGAAGGGTTTCTGGAGCTGGTTCAAACTGGGTGGGAGGTTTGTACAAGCAGAAGGTGTGTGCCTTTCAGGACACTCAGTCCCGAGGAATTGTCCCCCTTGCTGTGTGGAATGTGCACCTCCAAGGCAGCAGCTCTCATTGTGCAGCCCAGGGCACGGCACTGGCACACGGTGCTGCCAGCCAGGTCTGCCCCGGGGAGAGGGATGAGGGTCCTGCTACATCAAAAACACAGTTTGCTGAAATTAGTTTTATTTTCTTGGTGCTCTTCCTATACAGACTCATTATGTTAAATCATATAACGATCTCATCTCCCTTTTGCTTTCTCTTTGATCTTCTCTTTCTACTCAGCCTCTGTTTCCACTCCACCTCCCTTCTTCTGATGTCCTCGAGTTTTCTCTTTGTAGACACAAAAAGGATGAGTAGTGGGTGAATCAAGTGACTCAGGTAATGAGTTTGAAGGGGATAACAGGACACGTGCGGTCAAGTGTCTCTCAAAATTGTGCAGAAGAAATGGACAGTAGTTACCTAAAAATATGACTAAAGATCCATCTTTTTAAAATTTATGTATTTTTAATTTTTTGTGTGCGTGTTCTATGTAGATTTGGAAGTAGAAATAGATTCATGCAAGAAGACACTTGGTGTTTGGTAACAAAAGTTGTTTTCTTCAGACTGGGAGGTTCACTTAATCAGGGCAATTTGAGAACACCAGGCAAAAGCTGGAAGAATAGAAAAAGGACTCAGTGCAACATTCCAACAATTTCCCTTTCTGAAAAATCAGAAATTGCCCATTTGCAGGGGGAAAAGGGAAGGATAATTCCCTTTCTTACTCCCTAAGATATGCTTTTTTCCAGCTAACCTTTTACTGCCAGTGAGGAGGGAGGAGAAGTGCTTGTGACATCCAGAATTAGGTTGAATTTTTAAGCTCTGGGTGTTTGGTGTAGGCCACCAAACTCTGTGGGAGTTACAGGTCCCCTGTGGTCATGGAAAAGCAGCTCCTGGTTAGATTTTATGGGGAATATGTGGTGATGTTATCCATTAAAGTTCAGATTGTGGTACAGACTGACTGGTACAGAAGTAGGATCATAAATAGAAGCCTGGCACGTGAAATTTGGATGCAACTCTAAACTGATTTTTTTCTGTTCCTTTGCTTTGCTCTCTTCCTTTACTTCATGCCTTTTTTATAGCTTCTAGTTGAGTTTTTATGGCATTGTTGGGCATTTTTACATGCTCAAATATGTGGAAATTTATAAATAAATAAAGCAATCCTGGAATTGAAAAGCACAATAATATGAATCACCTGGCTGTGAAAAAGGTATGTAATCAAAAACTTGGTTTGCCTCTCAGTGTCTGGGGTATAATTTCCAAATGTTTAAAAAACATTATTTTTTATTATTTTTTTTAACTGGGTCTCATCTAAATAGCTGAGCAGGAGGGAGAAGCATTAGAATATTGATCAACTAAATAGGCACGAGGACTAGAAAATGCAAGTGCTGAGTGTCAGCAGGAGTGTGATAAGAGAGCCCACGTCTCTGTAGTTGGGTTTGTAGCTCCTAAAGGCAGCAGGTAGATAAAGGAGCACATGGAACCAGGAGCAGCTCCCCGTGGGACTGCAGATGACATTGTAACAGATGACTCCAGATGACAATGTAAGAGGAGGAATGGGAAGAAATTATATTAACAAACTGTAGTCGATGGTTATAATAAGATTTGAACTGCTGAATAACCGAACCTGAAAGACCAACATATTTTTCAAGATGGTTTAGAAGGATCCCACGATTGAGTGTGTCAAAAGCTGCAATTATGTCAAGAAGTATTACAAAGGATGGATTCCCAACATCAGATACAATAAGTGTATTATTACAAATCCTGATGAGCAGAGATTCACCACTGATGGAAAAAAAACCCCCCAAACCAAGACCCACAAAACAAAACCACAGTGAAATTTTTGTAATAAATGATACCCCTAAAATGTATTGCCTTATGGCCCTTCCTCTCTCCTAATAGTGATAGAAAACCCCAGATTTAAATCTGCTTTACTGATTACTGGAACATACAGGGATTAAAAAAATCCATTTAATACAGTTGCTTTTTTTGAGTTCCACATAGTCCTGAAGGATGATAATACCTTTATGATATTTTCAATATGTGAACTTAGCAGAGAAAAGATTTTTTTCTCAGATATTGGCTCCAAGGGCTGTGCTGTTGGATAAAGATCTTGTTTCCCAAATTGTAAGACTGAGAACAAAACACACGGAACTGTGGATTTTTTTTTTTTGGTGTTGCGGGAAGAGGTTCTATAATAAGTCTATCAGTTTTCTGGCATAAATTTGTCAGGGGAATAAATGTGTCTAATACATATTTTTGATGATTGATACTGGTTTTCCAAGTCTGCTAAATAAGGAAGCAAGACATTCTCTTTCTATGTTTAAATTATGGGAAAAATAGCCTGGGTGTTATAAAACAACAAAAATATTCCAGGTTCAGTGGTTTTGGAAGTCCTGGAAATTTTAGCTACATTAGTGGAATTTCTAGTTTTGTCAGCAAGGACAACACTGTGCTGACTACTAGTAATTGCTTTTTTTCTTTGTGGGACTAACACTTGCCACATGCAAATACTCAGTGGTTCAAACACAAGGTCTCCATAACTCTGTTCCCAAATTAAAACAGACAAGCCAATTCTAGAACTTCATAAACCCAAGATTCAGGTCTTGGGAGTTTTTTGCCAAACCTGTTGTGATTTTTAAATGGTGTTGTCTACGTTGTTGGGTTTGCTGCCATGTGGATTTTACTGCTTCTCCCCCTCACCTTCCAGAAGGAAGTGAGGGAAAATCCCTTGATGGTCCAAACAAGTCCCAATCCCAACCCTCTGAGAACATAATTTTTCACTGGTCTCCTCTTGGACATCAAGCCATTGACCACAACTCTATGAGTGCAAATGTCCAGACAATTTCTCATCCACTGAGTGGTCCATCTGTCAAATCTGTGGAGATACAGAGGAAATCAAAGTTTGCAAGGTTCACGTTCCCCATAGAAATGGGGAATGGTTTGCTTTGAAACTGTTATTGGGATATTCAGAAGCAATTTAACAGCATGCTGATGATAATGCCTTAATGACAAATGAGAGACATGGGATCATAGGATCATCAAGGTTGGAAAAGACCTCTAAGATCACCCAGTCCAACCACCAACCAGCATCACCACCATGCTCACCACTAGCCATGTCCTCACATGCCATAAGTTGCACCAAACACCTACTGGACATCGTTAAACACCATTCTCCTTTATTTGCCCCCAAATTTATCATTTGTCTTGGACCCCCTTTTGCCCCCTTTGCCTGAAAATATCTTTCTGCTGAACGTGCAGTTTTAGTTGCTCCTTTGATAGTCTGCAATATGTGAAGCAGCTCCGATAAATAGAATTTACAAGAGCCCTGGATGAAAAAATCCATCTTAATTAGATGCTTATTGAAATCCAGCACCAACTGCATATGAAACATGATTTCAAAACAGAAACTAATATCTTTTATATTTATAAATACTAATATATATACCTAATGCCAAAGTCATGCACAGCTTTTTGGGAACAAATGGGAAAATGGAGATTGCTGCTGACCTCTGAGCTTTGCTAAAATAAGTTTCACAGATGATTGTAAAAATCTATAGTGGAGTTATTTTGCAGCAGCACATAACTTTTTGTTCATTGAGCTTCGTGTGCAAAGAATGATGGTGAAGGGGAGGGTACATCTCCTGCACAGATACAGGACTGTTTCTGTCATTTCTGTCCTGTTTTACAAAGCAGGATTCTTTTTCTTACTGTCTGATCTGATGTGACACCCAATATAATATTCAGTATCAAATTCCAAGACTTGGTGTTTATATTGTTGGTCATCCATGTTCTTATCTTGTGGAGAATCTAACAGAGGGAAAAGCCTGAAAACTTTGTATTTCGCATTTTAAAAAATCAATTTCTGATGTGGGAGAAGAGAAACTGAGTTAAAAAAACATTATCTGAAAAATGGTAAAATTTGGTAAAGGGAAAAAGGTGACATGAACCTTTATTTCTATTAATTTTATTTCTATTTATTTTATTTCTTCTGTGTTTTCATGGATTTGACAGATGGACCACTCAGTGGATGAGGAATTGGCTGGATGGCTGGACTCAAAACGTTGCAGTCAAAGGCCTAATGTCCACGTGGAGCTCAGTGACAAGTGGTGTCCTCAGGGGTCAGGACTGGGACCAGAGCTGTTTAACATCTTTGCTGGTGACATGGACCATGGTATTGAATGTCCCCTCGAGCAGTTTGCCAATGGTACGGAACTGTGTGGTGCTCAACAGGCTGGAAGGAAGGGATGGCTTCCAGAGGAGCCTGGACAGGCTGGAGAGGTGGGACTGTGTGAACCTCAGGATGTTCAGCAAGACCAAGTACAAGGCTGGGGCAATCCCAAACACAGGTACAGGCTGGGAGGAGAATGGGTTGGGAGCAATTCTGGAGAGAAGGACTTGGGGGAGTTGGTGGACAGGAAATTCAAATGACCCAATAATGTGCCCTTGCAGCCCAGAAAGCCAAACACATCCTGGGCTGCATCAACATAACCATGGCCAGAGGGTCAAGGGGCATGATCCTCCACCTCTACTCTACTCTGGTGAAACTCCACCTGCAGCACTGTGTCCAGCTCTGGGACCCCAGCAGAAGAGGGATAGGGACCTGTTGGAGGGAGTCCAGAGGAGACCATGAAGATGCTCAGGGCACTGGAGCCCCTCTGCTGGTGTCTCTATCCCTGCTTTGCTCTTCCACAGCCAGGAATTCTCACTTGCCCCAAAGTGCAACTACTGGGAAACAAATAAAGTTGCTTTTATTTGTGGAGGTGCTCCTGGAGCCAAACATCCCACAGAGCCAAGCAGAGCACAGAATCCTGGGCGGGGGACTCTCCAAATCCCTCCTGATGCTCCTTTCCAGTGGCTCCAGCTGAAGCCACCTACCCAGGACGGGTGCTTGGGCTTCCCTTCTCCTTGTTTCCACACTCTCACTCCCAGGAATACCCCAGAGAGACACAAAGAGCCTTTCATGAATGCAAATTTCACTACGAGTTATTATTTTTTACTTTCATGGAGGGGAAAACAAAAAAAAAAAAAGAAAAGAGATGGCTGGAACAGCTTCCCCACAAATCTCCAACTAACCCTTGCACTCAATTAATCTTCGTGACCTTCTGATGCCCCATACCATGAATTGTACCTTGAGGTTACAAAATAGGTCTTGTAGCAGTTCCCAGCGACTCCTATATGGTTTTTGTGTTCTGAGCCTTCAGATGTTGTTGATTTGAATTTGAAATTTCTTTCATGCATAATGCCTTGATCTGATAGAGCTTTCGCTTGTAAGGCTGAGCTTTAATTTGTTTAATTTGGCATATTCTTAATTATACGAGCTGTAAATTTTATTGTACTGTAAAGCCCTGAAATACACACATAAAGCTGCAGTGCCAAGGTACTATTGATTAACAGGGACCGTCTTGCTCTTGGGTGTGACAGCAACAAGCTCTGGGGGAGATGGTGGGTGTCAGGCAGAAAATCCCAGCGTGGGAGCACCACCCTACAAATTTGGGTGAACCTGTGCAGTTAGTTTGGGAACCCATGCAGTGGAATTTGCAGTAGCTGCCCATGGGTTGGTTGGATTCATTGAAGCTTCTCTTTTCTTGCCAACAAGGTTTAAGAAACGTAAGTGGGACAGGGTGAGATAAGTTTAAAAAAAATAGGGAGTGGCTGAAATATCTTCCTGATGTCTTGTTTGGAGATAAACTCCAGCCCCCGTGTCAGTTGTGCTTACAGGGTTTCTGGATGTCTTTGCTGGGTCTGGGGTGACAATTCATCTGTTGGTAGGTATTGCCCAGGCTGATGCTGCTGCAGTGAAAATGGGACCAGCAGCAGCACTGGCAGAGATGGGAACTTGCCAGAGCACTGAATGAGGACACACAGTTCCTTCATTATTCATGCTTGGGGTCTCAGGAGACTGGTGATGAAATTTCAGCTTCAGAAACACCAGTTGTTTTATTCCTGGTGGGCCACAGGAACTGCTCTGCTGGCTTAGCCAGGGAAGCAATCTAACTAGGCTTGGTGTTGGACACTGTCAAGCCAGGAGAAGGCAACCACATGAAAGGTTTTATTTTGGAGCAGGACATGGGGCCATGCTTTCCACCCCAAGAGATGCTGTGGTAATGTGTCTGAAGCGCCAAGCTGGAGCCCTGGGTAGTTATCCCAGTTCTGGACAAAAGCAATGGCATTATCCACACATCCTGCTCTGTCCTGTTCCCCACGGAATCACAGAAACCATCCAGGCTGGAAAAGACCTCTAAGATTACTGAGTCCAGCCATTAATCTAACACTAACTCATGTCCCCAAGTGCCACATCTACACATCTGATAAACCTCTCCAGGGATGGGGACTCCACCACTGCCCTGGGCAGCTGTGTCAGGGCTGGAAAACCCTTTCCATGAAGAAATTTTCCCTAATCTCCAACTTAAACCTCTCCTGGTACAGTTTGAGACCACTTCCTCTTGTCTTGTTCCTTGTTACTGGAAGCAGAGTCCGCTCCCCACCTGGTTCCACTCTCCTATCATGGAGTTGCAGAGAACCAGAAGGTCCCCCCTGAGCCTCCTTTTCTCCAGGCTGAGCCCCCCCAGCTCCCTCAGCTGCTCCAGCCCCTTCCCAGCTCCGTTCCCATCCCTGGACACGCTCCAGCAACTCATTCCAGGCAGTGGCAGGAATCACTAGTGCCTGAATTTTCAAAGGAGCTGGTCATTGTCAGAGGTCCCTGGGGGGCTGTGGAGGGGGAATGTCTGTGTAGTTTCCACTCGCCCACCTCTCCCTGTATCTGTGTTCAGGGGGCTGCTGGAAGCCGTGCCAAGTTTTCCCCGCCGTGTCTGTAACTTTGGTCACACGCTGCCTTTCATCAGGAGCTCTGTGTGCTCTGCTAACAGGCACGGATAGTCAACAGTCATCTGTTACCTCCAGATAAAGATGGGACAGTTTGTTAAGTGACTGATGCCTTTTGCTAAGTCTTCTAAGTATGATTTATGTGCAAAAATGTCTAGTTAAATAGGCAAACCGGCAGCACTCTCCTCCAGCCGGTTTGTGCATGTCCAGTCCGGTGCTTTGATCAGGGGAAGGGTTACAGGAGCTGCTGATAGCCCAAACCATGGCCTAAGAGAAAACAGACACTGCCAAGACACGGCAAAGTCTCGAGTCCAAGAGTTGTTTGAACACACAAAAGTCCCCTCTCCCAGAGAAGGCAAAACTCCAGCCTTTGGGGCCAAAGAGACTGAAAAATGTGACATTTTGTAAAAACTTGTTCAATCTAAAGCAGGTGCCTTTGTATCTCCTGCAATTACAACAGAAGAGGAGACTGAGGGGAGAACTCAGTGCAGGTCCACCTTCCTTGGGATGGGCAGAGGAAGGGCAGGCACTGATCTCTGCTCTGGGGAGACCAGGGACAGCACCCAGGGAATGGCTGGAGTTGTGCCAGGGCAGGGTCAGGTGGGATCTCAGGACAAGGTCCTTCCCCAGAGGGTGGTGGGCACTGCCCAGGCTGCCCAGGGCAGTGGGCACGGCCCCAAGGCTGCCAGAGCTCCAGGAGCGTTGGGATGATCCTCTGGGGCACAGGGTGGGACTCCTGGGGATGGTCCTGGGCAGGGCTGAGGGTTGGACTGGGTGGTCCTTGTGGGTCCCTTCCCACTTGGGACATTCTGGGATTCTGTGATTCTGGGATTTAGAGAATCTAGTCCCTGACTTTTTATGGTAAGGGATGGGAATACCACAGTTACGATTAGAAAATCAGCAAAAATATTAATTTCTTTTGCTTGCATAATTGCTGCAGTGCTGTAGACTTGTTATTTGTATACATGGAGGTCTCCAGCACATCCTGCTGATTTTAACGGTGCTCTGTTGGGGGTAGAAGACCATGTTGGGGTAAAAGGCCCTATCTGGCCACCTGGCCCATTTCTTTAGCAGCAGAGTTGCATCAGGGGAAGGAATTGCTCTGTCTGCACCCAGCCCAGAGTTCCACACCCATGGAGTGGCTTTAAGACAACTGATATCTTCATACTTGCATTGCATTGGTATTTTTTAGCTCTCTGGTCTTGAAACGTGTGCGTCCACATCATGTTACCTGTCTCGGAAGGCTCTCTGTGCTCCACCAGGCTAATTCTGCTCACAACTGGTAAATTAATTAGTCTCCAGCCTGCTCTTTATTTTATTGTACACAACAGCAAAGTACCACAGAGATGGGCAGACCTACAACTTGCCCACTGACATTATTACTGCTCTGACAGGCAGGGGCTCAACTCCTGGGTGCCCCGGAGTCCTGCATGGCCACAGCTCATTCACAGCCAGCACTTTTCCAATGCCTTGCCGCTTCCAGGAGCTGCTCAGGAGCACAGAGCAAGCCCATGACACACCAAAAAGCAGTTTAGAAGTCCTGTGGATGCTTTCCTGAAATGGCTTCCTTCTGTCTGGAGGGTTCAAGTCACTTGTGATCTCATCCTGAGCATTTGAACCACTGGGGGACGTGTTGCCGCCTTCAAAAAGTGGATCACACGTGTGTTGGGGGATGTGTCATGAAGTAACTGGGGCCCAGCAATTCCCCAAAATAATCAGAGGATGTAACATTGTTTTGGCCTGTTATGGTCTTCCAGATAACCCTTCAATTTTACCTGCTGTATAAAGGCTAATATACTGCTGGCAGCTGCTGCTGCAGGTTTGCTCCGAAGCCAACCATCATTTTTGTAGTTCCGTGCATGTCTTTGGAAAATGATGAAAATATTTCACTGCAAACCAGAAATAAAAAAAAAAAAAAAAAAAAAA
>VWZG01021049.1:329091-383433 GCA_013396735.1 Grallaria varia | reverse complement strand
AAAAAAAAAAAAAAATCAACCAGTAAATTTCTGTACAGTGAGATAAAAATCAGTGTTTCATTACTTATTTATTTATTCGTTTATTTAAAAATCTTTAACCAGAAAAATTCATTAAGATGCAATATCTCACGTACAATGATGGCCTAGGGACGGGAGATGGATTAAAAAATGTAAATACTATTGGGTCTAATGTGAGTACCATTAACACAAATACGAAATTAATGTAAAAGTTTCTGATAGTACAAACTTAGCTTTAAGTCTTTAAAAATATATTTAAAATAGTGCAGAATGGTGGTAAAATTTGGCAGCTGAGAGATGCAGTAAACAAGTGTGTCTCAAAAGAGACAAAATGTCAGCAAAATAATTGCCTAGCAGTACTTCATATCAATTAATTCATTTGTATTTAATTAAAAGGAGTCATAACAATTGGCTGCTGTATAAAAGCCCCTTAGCTCTGGAGTCTTCTATGCCTTTCCTTAGTTTTCTGGGGCTGGATATTGTTAGCCTTTTTGAATAATTCAACCCAGATCTATTTCCTAAACAGAAAATCTGTCTTGGAGTTATTCCCTTTTCTGCGGGGAAGGAGCAATAAACAGTAGCTTTGTGTGCCTTATAAATGACAACGAGGGAGACAAGGGATGGGATTTGAAAAAGCACTTGAAACCAAAATTGTTGGGGGTTCCTAAATCAGTCAGGTGCTTGTAAGAGTAGAGCACCTCCTCTGCAAAGGCGGGCTGAGGGAGCTGGGGCTGCTCAGCCTGGAGAGCAGAAGGTTTGGGGAGACCTTCCAGGGCATAAAGGGGGATGTCAGAGGGGACTCTGCATCAGCAACTGCGGTGGCAGGACAAGGAATAATGGGTACAAACTGAACGAGGGGAAATTAGGTCAGATATTAGGGAGACACTTTTACTGATGGTGATGAGGCCCTTGCACAGGTTGCCCAGGGAGGTTGTGGATGCCCCAACCCTGGAAGTGTTCAAAGCCAGGCTGGATAAGGCCTTGAGCAACCTGGTCTAGAAAGAGGTGTCCCTACCCATGGTAGGGGGGTTAGAATGAGATGGTCCCTAAGGTCTGTTCCAACCCCTTTACAATCTATGATTCCATGATTCCATGTTATCCAAGAGGACTCCAGTGAATCCACAAAGAGGGTGGCGGTGCATTGCTGGCCTGGCGTTGCTGTAAAGCCTGGCAGAAGTGTAGCCAGGACATTTGTTCTCCTCTACCCTTTTCTCTGGGGGTAGTGAGAGTCATTTAATGCTGGATTATTTCTAATTTTGCTCCTATACCTGCCAGGTCTGCAACCCCTTCCAAACAGCATCCTACTCTACTGGCTCAGAGCCGTCCATCCATCCATCCATCCATCCATCCATCCATCCATCCATCCATCCATCCATCCATCCATCCATCCATCCATCCATCCATCCATCCATCCAGTGAGGAAATCTACAGGTCTAAACACCTCTGGCTGGGAATACACCAGTGTAATCCACCCAGTCAATCTGTTGGGCAAATCCCATCAAACCAGAACTTGGTGGATGCCCTCAGACATGCCAGTGGAGGTGTTCCCTGTGCCACCCCCCATGTCATCCCTGCACTCCTGGCCTCCTTGCTCTCAAAGCTGTCCTGAATCTGCCCACTTGAGAAGAGCCCCAGTGTGGTTTTTTTTTTCCCTTGTTTAGCAGCTCCACCTCTAGAAAGCAGCAGTGAAAGTGGCAGCTTTGCATTTATCTACTTTTCTGTGTCTGGAGTTAAAATAAGCTCCTATCTTAAACCGAGTGATGTCGAACAAGGTGGACAAATGACTTTGTTCAGAGTATTATTTGCAGTTGTTTTTTTTTGTTTGTTGTTTCATTATATAATTTCCTACCTGACTGACAAAATCGGAGAGCCTGTGGTGCCTTTTTCATTCCTTAGCGCAAATTAACAAAGATTGTTATTAAACAATGAGTAATTAATATATCAGCAATGAGGTTTCTGCTGCTTCCATACCCCTGGGGACACCCATTACTGTGATACAGGGTGGGTGACCTGGGGAGAAGGTGTGATTTGAAGAGTAAAACATGAAGAATGTGGAGCTGTTCCCAGGTGGGTGTGGCCAACCATGCAAGTAAATATTTTGGGAGGGTTCCAGCCTGAGACTTTTTGCTGGTAAATCCTTATGACCAGGAAAACGTTCATCATTCAAATGTAAATAAATAGCAAAGGGGCAGAAATTTAGCGCAGCAAACTGGGGCAAATCTTCCAAAGTCTAGGCTGACTTTGCACCACAGACGTTCAAAAATAAGATATTTCGAGGGGAATATTGCAACAGCCTCTGCCCTTAGTTACAAATGTCCCCAGTGGTGTTTGTCATTGCTGTCTGTGGGGTCATTGTCACAGCTCCTCCCTGCCCTTGGCATCACCCAGAGGTGGCATTTGCCGAGGGAGTGGGATGAGAAGCACTTCACCATCACCCCAAAGGAGAGTGGCGGTGGCACAAGTCTGTCCCAGGGGTGTTCGGCCCCTCGGGTTGCCTGTGCTGGAGGTACCCCCTGCTTCGGGAGGAGTTTCCCATGTGAATTTAGGGTTTTCATCGTCCCTTCCCATTTCTGGCCTCCCCAAAGAGGGGAGCTGGCTGTGGCCCCGGCGGAGGTGGTGGGGAAGGGTTAACCCCTGTCAGCCCCTCCTCTGCCTGCTGAAGTGCCTTGTTTGCAAAGGATTGATAGAGCACCCTTGAGAGAAAGCTTCGCATTTTCACTGTTCCGTGTCAGGGAATGAGGTTGTGTGATTTTTGTGTCATTTTGCGCGGCCATATTTCTTCCATTAGGAATTCCAATATTTCACAGCCTCTGTCAAGGAAACTGCTACTCCTAATGCAGCGGGTGAATGCGTTCCAGATGGCCTCGTAATCCAGTTCAGGTTTTTCACATACATTATTGCAGTTCCACGGCGGGCTCGGGCTCAGGTTTGCCAAAGCTGGTTTCATGATTCATTTGCAACTGCAACAAGTTAATCCCGGAGCGAATGGCTGTGTCCACTTCAGGTGAATTCTTCTTGCCTGCTGGCTCCAGACATGGGCTGGTGAGAGTCCCTTCCAAAACAGCAATTTATATTCAGCATCCTCTTGCCAAATTCCTCCTCTCCGTATCCACGGCCCACGGATCAAGGAGATGTTTCTAAAACAAGAGTTCCTTAATTTATGAACTGTATTAGCTCGCCGGTGGAATGGGTCCAGATCAATGAATGCGTTTTAAAGGAAAATGTTTAAAAGGGGAAAGCCCAATGAGCTATGCACATAGAATATTAAAATTTAAAATAATTCCACGGGTCGAATCGTGATTAGTGCTCAGCTTAGGTGATTCTCAGCCCAACAGCAACAGCATAAACAGTAGCAAATAAGCAAAGTGTGACTTTATGTGGGTTCATTGGGGTCAGCCTTGTTTTCTGTTTGTTTCCTTCTATATTTGTTTTGGTTTTCTTTTTATAGAGCATTTGCGTTGAGTTGCTTCGTGCTGTTGTTTGTTTGGGAATTTCTGTAAGGCTGTGCTGAATATTAAACACAATTCTCTGTTTACATTTTGACAGTGAAACATTTCACCAAGCACCGCCCGGGTTCCACCCATCTGCTGCCCCCTTGTCACGGCCGTGGAGGAGCCCAGCTGGAGGCAGGGTTGTCTCCATCCCTTTTGGGCTCCTTTTGTCTCCAGAACGTTTGGCTCCATCACACCGGCTGGAATGAAAGGATATTTCCTGAGCACTGACCTCTCCGACACTTCTGTGGACTCAGCATCTTAATTGCTGTTGGTGTGAATCATCTAAAGCTGGTGCATAATTTCTGGAGACATTTATAGGAGATCTACAGTAGACATTTACTCGAAATAATGAAAATAAAGAAATCCATAAATCCCATGAAACTTTCCCCTACTTCATTTTAAGTTGTTTATACAAGGAACTTCGTGTTGCAATAACACTTTTTGGCCTTTGTTTGATTGGAAATTTCTATTAAACTGTTATGAGAAAATAACTTTATGCTTGGGGTTTTATGTTTCAATTTGATTAACAACAGGCTTTTACAAGGACTCGAGCGCTGCTGCCTACACCGAACTCATCCAACGTTATTGCACTGCCTGCTTGGCTCTATGCAGTGGACTTTATCAAGAAAATTATATTTCCTGCATGTGACATTTTGGAAACGGATTGTATGTCATATCCCTGTCTTAAACGCTGTTAGTGCGAATCATCTGACTCTGGTTTATAATCTTTGGACTGTATTTATAGCAGACCGTTGCTCTGTAGTGTTCTAAATTTCCTGCTTATGATGCAATGGCAAAAGTCATTAAACATTAGGAGTAATAGTATTTTCACTGTAATAAAGTGTTAATTACTTCCACATGTTAATCGAGTTGGGGGGGTAGAGAGATTTTTGCTATTGTTACTGTGCCTAAAATAATTTCCATGTGATAATTTTCCAGGATATCAAAAACTGAATAATTATGCACTAATTAAGAAAGTAGAGCCTGCTCTGGAGTTAAGACTGCATTAATTTTAATGTTTTTACAGTCCTTTAATTGGGGAAAGGGCTGTAAATTGAGAGCTGACGCTCTCTCCCGCCATAGCCGGGCCTGCCTGCGCAATCTGCCTCCTCTCCACCGCAACCCAAGGTCAACACAAGTTTGCAAAATCCCTCTGCTCTTGGTACGAAATGTATTGGTGGTGAAGCGTGCATCTATCACTCTGACAAGCATTTAACTCTCCAAGAGCACATGCTCTCACTTCTTAAATTATTAATTGCATTAAATACATTTTCATATCGCAGGCTGTTTGCTACAAACTGTTCCTGGGCACCGAGAGGTGGGTCCCCCCCCAGTAGGAGACACTTGGCCGTCTGTTGTTTCGGGTTTGGGAGCTGCGATACCAAACACCACTGAAAAAGTCACCCTCGCAAAGTCTTTTATTTTTTTAATGTTGATCGGTTGGCTTTGCTTCCCCTCCTCTCTTTTGTTCCGTGCTAATGTCTGTAAGTCCATATTGTTTGGGTTTGTTTATACCTTTACACTTATCAGCTCGTGCAGTTTTCCAGGGTATTCTCCCTGTCACACCATTATCACAGGCAATGGCATCATCATCCGCTTCATTATCATCCCTGGGTCATTCCAGCCCAGAATGGCTTCATGTTACAACTAAAAGGGGGAATCTGGCAAATGGATCATATTATCTCCCTCTCTCACTCTGGCATTTGAATGCATTATACACCACGCAGTCTTTATATTAACAGGCATCACGACCTTTGCCTGTAACATGTTTATTTTAGCAGTTCTTGCTGGTGCTGCCGGAGTTCGGCTCCCGGGGCTGTTGTAAGCCCTGTGTTTATACCTCTCCTGCCAAACCAGCTCCCAGGCTACGGGGGAATGGGAAGGTCCAAGTGGGAAGGGGAGATGGGCAGGCAGCTCATATTCCTGCCTGGAAAAGGGGGAACCCCTGGGGCACCCTCCTGGGGGGGCTGCCCCCAGGCACATGGGATCCCTCCTGTGCTCCCTCTGTGGCATCACTCTGGGCATGGTAGAGGCTTGTGGGGTTACAGTGGGCATGGTAAAGGCTTTTGGGATGACTCTGGACATGGTAGAGGCTTGTGGGGTCATTCTGGACATGGTAGAGGCTTGTGGGGTCATTCTGGGCATGGTAGAGGCTTACGGGGTCATTCTGGGCATGGTAGAGGCTTGTGGGGTCATTCTGGACATGGTAGAGGCTTGTGGGGTCACCCTGGGTACGGTAAAGGCTTGTGGATGACAGAAAATAAAGGTTTGCTGGATCAGTGTTTGCTATTAACTCTTGGAATATCATTACTATATTCTAATGAGAGCATTAAGGTTACTCCTTGGTACTCCAGGATGCTCCGGGTACTGGATGAGTAACAGCTTCACGTAATTTTCAAGCAAAAATTGCTTTTAAACAGCAAAAATTCAGGGGGAAGCTTACTGGGAATGTTTGGGGTGTGGGTCCCCAGATCAAGATGTGGTCAGAAACGGTGGAGTGTTTTGATCCACTGCAAGGAACCTTCACCTTGGATATTTATCTGTGATTCTGAACTCACATTTGGTGGAGACAAATCTCAGATCTCCTTCTTAGGATCCCTTCTCTTCATTTCCATTTGGTCCTTAGGGGAAGCTCCTCAGACATTAAGAGAAAAATTAAAATAATTTACTAGCAGTCATGTGTATATTTACTTGCACTTTTCTTACAGTTTAATTACAGCTCTGCTTGAGCACCTCTTACACTGGAAAAGCCTTGTAAAGCAACCAGGAAATCCATCACTTCATTTTTGGGTGCAAGCACAGGTCTAAGCAAGGCTGAGAAATGGGAGCTCGTTTCCATCTCTTATTTCCTGGAGACCTCATGGGACAAACCCTCTCTGGCGATCCTTTAAAATTACCCCAGTTTTGTGCTTTGGTGTGTTCTGATAAACAATATTTTAATGGCATTACTGGTGTCAAGATCAACACGTGGCATCCCTTCAAAGAAGTGGGTGCAAATATCTCGACGATGGGCATAAACAGAGCCATGTCATCCCAACAGTAAATAGCCAGGAGGTGGTGGACACTTGCCAGTGCTGCCGGACAAAATGATTCCCAGGAACTTGCAGGGGCATTTCTAAGGTGTGTTTATGCATTTTGATGCATTTTGATGCATTTCTCTGCATCCTAACGAGGGCACATTCCAGCCATGATTTGCTTCACAGGATATGTTGGACACCAGGACATCAGGACACAGGAACAGTGGAAAACTTTGAGATGGAATTGCAGCCTGAACTGCAGAGTTTTTAGCTGCTTTTGAAGAATATTTCTAACATCATTTTAATGGCACATTCCTTTGAGGCAACATAAAGGACATTGTGCTGCAGTTGGTGCTTTTATTGCATCTGTTCAATGGTTCAGGTGGAAAAAAATCATATTTTTCAATGCCCAGAATACCTCTGTCCATTTGGAAAACTCCAGAACATCTCTGCAGAGATCACTCTACCTGCTGTTTAAGAGGGAAAGATTGTAGGAAAGTTAACAAAGACAAATTGTAGAAAGGCCAAGAGAAACATTTTTCACCCAACTTACTTTTTTTTTTTTTTCTTTCTTCTGCTCCAGTTTCTCTATTACCATTGCATTAATTAGAAATTTAGGTAAATGACATAAGTGCCCTAATTTTTTATTTCTGCCAGGAGAACAATTAGGCCATTAGAAGTAACAAATGGTCTGGACTCACGTTGCCTGTTGAAAATTTCAAGCTGCATTATTTCTGACATGAAAAAAAACAACAAATAAGAGTTGTTTTGGCCAATTATTACCATAAGCAATGTCAGCTTTAGCAGATGCACTATACCATTGGCTGTTTTTTTTTTTTTTTCCTATTGTCATGGCTCATTAAAGTATGCTGACTCTTGTGGATTCCCATTTCCTTTAGGTAAATAGTTATTTACATGAACTGCGACATTTTTCTTTGGTGACAATTTCTAATTGTTCAGGCAACCAAGGGTGATATATTAACCACTCCAAAGAAAGCTTCATCTATGAAATAAATTACTTGAAATTAACTATCCTTTCAAAAGAGGCAAAATTTCCAAATGGACAAATTAGACCCTTCGTAGCCACATATGGTAAGTGTTTTAAGCATTTCCCCACTGGTGGATACTCTGGAGAACAATTCTTCATGATGGAGTGGAAGACTTCTTACCTCATTTGAGGTCCTTCGCGCGCCGGCGCTGCCAGCGCAGCCTCGCCAGGGCTCGTGCGGGGCTGAGCTCCCTGACTTGCAGGGGGCTTCAGGGACCTTCTGCTCCCACATTTTTAACTCTTGTCGTGCTGTGTTGGAGACTGGGATCAGGAAAACATCCCCCCCACCACCCCAACCCTGTGTGTGTGTCAGCTGCGCTCCTTTCTGAGTGAAAATCGATTTCCAGCTTTTGTCTGTGTAAGTGGATGGGGAGCAGCACTGCCGAGGACGTGGGGGGACAGGGACAGTGAGCTGGAGGTGTGTGCTGGCAGCCCCCAAACCAGCTGCGTCCTGGGGTCAGCTCACACTCTGGGCAGAAGGTTGGGGGACAGTTCTGCCCCTCTGCCCTGCTCAGAACCCATCTACAGAGCTGCCTCCAGCTCTGGACTCAGCACAGCAAGGACATGGAGCTGTTGGAGCAAGTCCAGAGGAGGCCACGGAGATGATCAGAGGGCTGGGACAGCTCTGATATGAGGAAATGCTGAGAGAATTGGGATTGTTCATCCTGGAGAAGGGAAGGCTTCGGGGAGACCTTATTGCAGCTTTTTAGTACCAAAGGGTCTCCAAAAAAGATGAAGAGAGACTTTGGACAAGGAGCTGGAGGGACAGGACAAGAGGGCAGGCTTAGGTGGGATATTTGGAAGGAATTCCTGGCTGGGAGGGTGGGCAGGCCCAGGCACAGGGTGGGCAGAGAAGCTGTGGCTGCCCTTGGATCCCTGGGAGTGTCCAAGGCCAGGTTGGACGGGGCTTGGAGCAACCTGGGCTGGTGGAAGGTGTCCCTGCCTATGGCAGGGGGTGGGATGAGATGGGCTTTAAGGGCCCTTCCAAACCAAACCAGTCTGGGATTCTGTGACTGTGAAACAACTTTCAAGTCCTTCAGGAAGCCACAGCCTTTCCACCAATCCCAAGTTCCAGGAGGATCTATAGGCCTCCAGGTTGGAATGCTCAGCTACAACTTCTGTTTACAGACCTGATCCTGCTTTTACTTACCCACCTAAACCAGAAGAAATCCCACCAGAGGTATCAGCCTTGCACTGGGGTGGAACAGCTCACCAGAGTGGATATTAGGTTTGTTCCAAAGACTGGTACTTACAAAAACATCTATAGCCTTTTGTGCAGAGTAGAATCATAGAATCACAGAACCATTAAGGTTGGTAAAGACCTCGGAGATCAAGTCCAACCCTCTAGTAGACGTGGATGGGATGTCATCTCCTTTAGATTAGAATTTAAAAAACATTTTAACAAATTTTAAAGAATGCCTATATAACTTTTTTAGGCAGCTTTGAGCATTTTTAAGCCCTTGCAAACTCATGTCCTTTGGACTTCTGGTTGCCTAAGTCCCATTTCAACATTAGCCCAGGCAAAGCCACTTAGACACTCTTGAAAATGTTACTGACATAACTCTTTCCCCAGTGTCTGACTCATGCCAAATATTGCAAGATAGAAACCTAAGAAAACATGTTTTTCTAATTTAAGTCATAACTTGACCGCATTTCAATGTCCACATTTTGTATTTAGAAACTAAGAACTTCTTACAAGGAAGCATCCAATCAGTTTAAATTATGCTTAGTTTGTTTTTATGGTTTCCCATGACTTTTTTAGGCCAGTGTAGTTTCCCGTTTCCCACACATTAGAAGTCAGTATGTCAATACATTGGAATGTATTAGGCTCTTTAGCATAATTTGAGCACACTTTTGAAATGGTTTCTACTACAAAAGACCTGGATATTGTACATCCATTTGACAAAAATAGTAAATTAAAAGAAGATTGTGTTTTCTGTTTGTATGAGAAAAATTTAATGAAGAGTTATTTTGGGCCTAATATTTACCCTACAAGAGTAATTAAAATAGAGAGATCAGTAAAATGGGTGTAGCTCTAAACACATGTTCTTGCTTTGTTTAATTATGTTGATTAGGTTTAAACCCCAATTTGGCATCACCTCCCTTGTCTTAATATGTTGTTGATGAAACCATGTGGAGACCTGACCTTAATATAATCGTGACTAACCTCATTTGATTACCTTTAGCTAATTAAAACATACATTATATGTACCATAATATTATTGTTATTCATCTTGCACCTCTCTCCCTCTACGTCGTCATGGGAAAGTCAATCTTATTGTGAGATTTCTGTCTCTGAAGGACCTCGTGCCTTTTGCATAATTGGGAGAGGTGTTTATTTCATGGGCCAGTTATAATAACTGCAATTATCATATAAAAGCTCTGGGAGATTTTAAGTTGGGCCTCGGTGCTAAGTTTACGGTGGGTCTGTGTTGGGGGGGTGGGACCAGCCTGCAGCGAGCACAGGACCTGTGGGGCTTGTCCTGTCCCCCATCCCAGCCACCTTTCCCATTTCTTCTTCCATTCTGTGACCAGTTTGCAGCTTCTTCCCCCAGTCTTGGCTGCATAAATCCCATGTTCTTGCTGTCCTGTCCAACATTCACACCAAGATTTGGCAACGCTTTATTTAAGATAGTGGGTTCTTTCCCAGAGCAGTTTCTTTGGGCCCTACAAGCTTGTGTGAGCCTTTGGTGGGTGTTCCTGCACCACAGAGCTAATTCGGCCTTAGAAATGCCTCAGAGGACTCTCCTTGTCCACCTGCACCTCATCCTCGGTGGGATTCTGACATGACAACAGCCTTGGTCACATGGCTGGACACCTCCTGCCACCATCACAGGTGTTTTTGTCCCTGAAACAGTAATTCTGGAGACTGGGAAGTGCTGTAGAAGGACACCTAATGGTCACACTGGGAACGACTTCCTCATATTTGGGGCTTTAAGCAATAGGGTCTGTGGAAGGTGTCCCTGCCCATGGCAGGAGGTGGAACAAGATGGTCTTTAAGGTCCCCTCCAACCCAAACCAGTCGGGGATTCTGGGATTCTATTTGAGTAAAATATTTTTCCATCATCTGCTGCTGTGGTGCCAGGGGCACCATTATAAAATAAAAGCTGGCCTAAAAAACATTAATTATAACAATTAAAAATTGAGAGTTATAGCCCTTGATGAAGGCCATAAAGCAGGGCATGGAAAGTGGTGGACAATCAAGGTAAACCCATGGCAGGAGCAGTCATTCCAGTTCCAGATGACAGCGTGGCACTGGAACGGGGCACAGAGGAAGGCCCCAAAACCATTGTGTGTCCATCCACTGGGCAAAACGCTTGCTGGAATGAGGGTTGGAGTGGCCAGTGTGACACTGTAGGGTCAGAGGATGGTGGTTCCATCATCTACGTCCTCGTTCTTGGCTGTGGATTTCAGCTCCTCATCCCCAAAACCAAGTGGGGTGACTCCCCAGCACTTGGTGATCTTTTGGATGTTGTCACTGTGCCCTTATTCCCGAATTCCTTGAAGAGGGAATTCCAATATTTCACCACTAGTGGGTTGAGGACATTAAATTTTAACCCTCCCGTCTTCCCACCAAATGCACCTCGCGGAAAAATAAATAAATAAATAATGGTTTCAAAAATGTACCAAATCTAATTTAAAATGACATTGGGGTTTTATTTAAAGTCATGGAAGCTGGTTAATTCCAAAATGCTCTCATTAACTCACATCATTTAACAAGTTTCTATTCATTTAGCTCTCTCTCTCCAGAGCCTCTCAGCTGCTCTACCTCAACACATTGACAGCCTTCTGTGCTCCAGCTTCCCAGGGGGACCTAAGGTGACTTTAAACTACCTTTGCGTTCTCCCAGAGTTGGGGTGCACGGATGGAAAGATGTGGCTCAGCCGGCTCTGGAAGGCTGTTGGAAGGCCTCGATGTGCTCCCGAGCTCTGCACCCTCCCGGCTCCCCCTCCACGGCCCCATTTCCCGGGATTCCTGCAGTGTCCTCAGCTCCTGCGTGGGGCACATTTCCCCTGGCTGATCTATAATTACTGAGCCATCACGGGCCTGGCAATAAGTGCAGCAGGATGGGAGTGGATGAGGATGTCACCCCACTTGTTCATTATGGGCTCTGAATCTCCCTCCTCTGTGGGCCTCTCTTCTGTCCTTTACATTTCAGTCTCAGCTTGCACTCTCTCTCTCAGGCTTGTTTTATTCCCCACTTACTGATATTTAGGGTTATTGGGGTTTTAGTTCCTTTTCGTCTTCACCATTAGCATCAGTTTGTTCCATACTCCCTCCAAAATGACACTCTAAAACATGTTTGACTTGCTTTTGCTTTTCCTTTCTTTTCAATGTAGAAAACAGAATTGAAATAATTACTTTGTCTTCCCTTCCCTTCCCCATTTCCCTTCCCCATTTCCCTTCCCCATTTCCCTTCCCCATTTCCCTTCCCCATTTCCCTTCCCCATTTCCCTTCCCTTCCCCATTTCCCTTCCCCATTTCCCTTCCCCATTTCCCTTCCCTTCCCTTCCCTTCCCTTCCCTTCCCTTCTCCTCCTTTCCTCCTGGAATATGTAAATTTTATTTCCAAAAGTGATTACTGATATATAATTAACAGATTTTTGGATTCCCCAATTAGGAATGGAGGATTTGGAGTGACTGTTGAGCAAACACCTTTCAGCAACAGAGTCCCCTGTCTGTCATCTCATGCTCAGAACACCCGAAATTCCTCATTTCCTCTGCAGATATGAAGTTTGGGGTTTTTCCCTCTGGTGCTCCAGCCAGAGTCTGCTCCAGTCTGCAGGTCTGAAACCTGACGGTGGGTGTTCAGCCCCTGGGCTTGATTTCCATAGAAAATTGTACAGATCCTGGATCCAGCTGCCTATATTAGATCATGGAATCATGGATGTACATTGCTGAATGCTTGCAAATTTTTTTCTAAACACAAGTTACTGTGCAAGACATGGACACGAGAGATGGGCATGAGCGACGTCTGTGTTGTCCAGCTCTCCCAAGGGCAATGCAGGTGCCTTCATCTGGGAGAAATATTGTTTTCCTGGGGTTTTGGGGGGTAAAACTCACCCAGGTATTGGTTTGAAACATACATTGGGTTGAAAAAACCTTTTTTTGGGAAAAAAAAACCAAACAAACCAGGACATTTTCCAGCTCTGGGGAAGGTGAAGGTTTATGAAAGAAACCCTGAGGGTTTAGTGTTCTCCAGTGGGTGGAGTGGGCAGAGAATGTCCTGGGTGAGGGTTTGCCCTCCTGGCCCTGGAGAGGCAAATTCATGTTCATGTTGCAGATGATGCCCAGAAAGGTTGTGGATGCCCCAACCCTGGAAGTGTCCAAGGTTGGATGGGGCTTGGAGCAACCTGGGCTATGGGAGGTGTCCCTGCCCACGGCGGGGGGTGGCATTGGATGAGCTTTGAGGTCCCTTCCACTCCAAACCCTTCCAGGATTCCCTGACTCTGGGATTCTGTGACCCCACGGCTGAGCTTGGCTGCTGTTCCTCTGCACCAGGAGTGCTCACAGGGGTTAGAAGAGCCAGGATCCCTCTCTGGACAACCTTCAAGGCTTTGGCTTTGCTTCCCCATAAAGTTTCTTAATTTGGGAGTGAATAATGGAAGAAAAGACAGATTTTGATGGGAAAAAAAAAAAAAAAATTGAGAAAACCCTCACAGTTCCCTGCCCTGGAGGCTGGAGCTGTCCCACAGCTGGGTGTGGGTGCTGCCCCTCCCAATGGGGGACTTTCTTTGCATTTTTTGGGGAGTTTTTGGCCCATGTCCCAAAAAGTGGACCAAGCCCAGCAGCTTCAGGTGTGATACTGAGCAGCCCCAGCCATCCCAGCTGCAATTCCAGGCCACCACCAGTCCAGCCCTGCCCCAGAGGTGACAGGATCAACATTCCTCTACCAGCTGCCATTTAGTTCTCATTTTAACTAATTAAAAGCGTTTTCTTTTTTTTTCTTTTTCTTTTTTTCTTCTTTTCTTTTTTTTTTTTTTTTTTAAATTTCGCCAGTAATTTGATGTTTTATGTTGAGCACTTAGGTTGGGTAAGAATATTCATTCCTAAGAACTTATTTAATCAGTAATTGCATTTTACTGAGAAAAAAAACAACCCTAACTTATTTTAAAGAAAAATAATTAAAAACATCAGTTTACTCATGATCATGTGGGGATTAAAAACTATATTTAATCATGCAATGGATTTTTATTATTTTTATTCTTGTGTTATAGCCAGTGTACAGTGGTTTTATCTCCTCTTTGTACTTGCAATAACATATTATTTGACCATGAATCACTTTAATGGATTGAAACATAAGCATGTGAATTGAAAAATAGATACATTAGTCAAATCAATAAATAAATATGAAAATATATTTCTACTATGAAAAACCATCTTGGCTACTGTGTCCTCCAAGTTGGACAGAGAAAGCTGAAATATATAGCTGTAAAATATGGCTTGCCGTGTCAACTAGCCAGTGCCTGCAGCCTAAAAGGAATTTTGAGCACTGGGTAAGTAGTATTTCATCAACAAAATCATAAAATAAAGACATTAAAATGAAGGAATGATTGAGTGCTGCAGGACGTTTGTAAAATCACCCTTCAGTCTGGGGCTGGAGTAGTTTAGTATTAGACATTGCATACTTTTCATATAAATTTGCTTACAAATAGCATGTCTTAACAAGCAATATTGCCACACTGCCCCTGTAGCAAATATTTTTTCACTCTGTTGCTAAACAAACTCTCCTCGTGTATTCCATGGCGTGGCTGCAGTCGGTATAAATAATACATCCTTAATATCATAAAAAAATACACTGAAAACCTCCACACAGAGTATTAGGACCCAGGAATGAATGAAGAAAGGTTTGAGGCTCCTAAAAAGGCTTTTTTTCACCGATTTTTCAGTGCAAAGGTACATCTGTGCTGTTTTTTGTTCTGTTTTAAACTGCATCGGGGTACACTCAAGTTCTCCTTTCTCTCAAGGAATCCTGCTTGGATTTACCCATTTAATAGCAGAATATGGCCTGTTCCATTCCCATTTGTGTGACCTCTATTCCAGCAGGGCTGTGTCTCCTCATCCAGCTTGGGAAGCTGATAAACAGCCTTTATGGCTATGGATCAGTGTAAGCAGTTCAATAAAAGGGGCATGTTAATTGCTCATCTTACATGGTCGAGAAATAAGCAGAGTTTGGTGCCTTTTTTAGCTGACATCGAGTTCAGAAAAGAGAAGCTTTCAATTTCCTTTCAAGTGGCTAATTAGCTCTACGAGAGAATGACAAAAATACAGACTTTCCCAAAGTTTATTTGCATTTTTCTACCTTGACATATTATGCAAATATTAAGTTGCCATTTGCATATGACAAGAATGTCTGATCTTACTTTACTTCAAGTCCCTTCAAATGGTGATATAAAGTTAAAACATGAATCGGTGTGTGTTTTATGTGGTTTATGGGCTGCATTGTCACTTTTTGACTGATATATTTCACATGCGAGCTCCACTTTGTACGTGGCCATCGCAGACACCTCCGCCAAAAGGGCTTTGATATGACATTTGAATGCTGAGTGTACCCGGCATTGTCAGTGAGCTGAAGTGGGTTGGAACTTCAGTTTTGAAAACAACAGAAAAAAGTCATTTTCCACTAAAGAGCAACAGTTTTTATGGGGTTGTGATGCAACGACTGCAAAATATTCCCCAAAACAACAACGAGGAGGCATCGGAGCGAGGTAAAATGCTGCCTAAAAAAATTAACACTTTGAATTTCTGGGTCAAGACAAGACCTGCTTGCAATTAATTCGGCCTGATGATGTTGCATCTCGCTGTTGGGAGACCCTCCGAGTCTCTCTGTGGTGTGGCAGGACCCCGGGGAGGTGGGGCTGGGAAAACCTCCCAGGATCGGGTCCCAAACACAAACGTCTCCCGAATCTCTGCAAACAATCCCACTTGAAATTATTGTGCAGCTTTATTGTATTTTCAGCAATGTGCTTTGCTGGCAATAGAGGCACAAGTTCGGAGGTAATACCCTGGAATCTCTTCCTGTTATAGATGGCTGGAGCTCATAGATATAATGTGATTATTTCTTTCATTAAAGGAACTAAGAAATGTTATTAGATTTGGCTTTTTTTTAGTGCATCCAATGGTTTATTTTACCGAGGCTGGAATTATTCTTTTCCAGAAATCCAGAGGTCATTTATTCCACAAAGCACCTTGCATTTACAGAACAGAGAGACAGCAGCTTTAGCTGTATTTCTTGTGTCGGCTTCCTCATTGCCTGAGTGTGAAAACTTTATTGCTCATTATCTACTGGGCTGTGATGAAGTGACAGATGATTTATTGGGAGCCAAAAACTGTGTTTCAATGGTGAACATTTTTATCCTTTTGTGTTGCAGCCTGCCAACCCCTCTAACTGCTGAGGCAACAAATAAAGAAAACTCACTGCTGGAGGGCCCTGTGACTATCACTCATAAATGTCCACATTTCAGATCCCACTCTGTTTCTAATTTGATTCAATTCCCTTTTGTTGCTTAAAAATTCAATTTGTTTAATTGAGCTGTTTGACAGTAAAATCTGAATTCCATGCATTTTAACCATTCATATTAAATTTCCCTCCACATAGTACTTTTAGTAATGTGCTTTAAAAGAGGTCACTTTAATTTAAATTTGGTGACCTTACAAGCTTATAAAAAGATCTATATGCTATCCTTCTCAAACTGAAATTAAATTGAATAAATGTAAGATAATGTTGCAGTAGATATTTCTGACTGAGGTTCTGGAGTTCTGCAGAAATGAAACCTGCACTGGGAAGCCTCAGTGCCCTTCCCAGCCTGTTTTCCACAAAAACCAACCAACCAATGACTGTGGATTAAACATCCCATGATGAGTCAAATTAACCATTAAAATTCACGTACTGAAGTTGCAGGGTTAGTTATCTTGTTGTGTGCCTTTGTTAAATAAGTTCCCTGCCCCTGATCTGGGTTATTTCTATTTATTTTTAGGGAGGCTCCCATAGTTTTTGACATTTTGATAGCTGAGCATCTTTTCCTTCAGGATTAATAAGAAATATTGGAAGCGGCGCAAAGACTTTAAGATTTAGTAAACTTTAATCTGTAAAATTTAATAGCAATCTCCAAGTCATTAGGAGTCTATAGGATGCAGTCTGGCTTTAGAAACACTTTGAAGCCGTGAGTTATGTTACCAGGACGGCGTGGCTGTGGATCATTACGTCCAGGTAAATGCCAGGATGATGACATAATTGGTAGTTGGGAGTAAAATACAACCCCTGTAAAATGTTACTAAGGTAAACGGAGCGGGATTGTAATTCATTATACATAAACATGACTAGGAGTTATTTATCATTTTATGAAATGCAGAACAAGCCCAGCTCACCGGGTTGGGCTGTTTCTTCATTGCTTTCGGTGAAATTGCAACGCCACCCCGTTATTTCCCCTTAATGATTTTCCCCCAGCCCCATGTGAGGCTCCTTCGCGCCGTCCTCCCCGATGCTCCTCCTGATATCCAAAGTCCTAAAAACTGGCCTCATTAGCAATGAGATCCTGCCACTTTCAGACACTGACAAATTTATGACTTTGGATTAAAGGTCATATGGGCATTCCAGCCATTAAAGCAGCCCCGTCGCACACTACCTGCGACCAGGAGGAAATCCATTTTTGCACACACATGCCCGCTCTGTTATTTCCTGCTAAAGACGTACAGTAATAGTTTGAAAGCAACAAAAGCCTATTTTGTACCTGTTCAGCTTGCAAGTGTGTTAGCCCTAGGCTACTGTTTAACTTTTAACCCCCTTGTTCACACAGCGTACATGCATAAAACTACAATGTACCACATAATGAAGCGGAGCTCCCAACATTTGTTTTAGGCTGTTTGCTATAGGACACGCTTCTCTCTGCTCTTAAAATCAGTTTGGGAAACAAAACAACAGAAAAAGCCAAGGTGTCTCGCTATGAAATGAGGGATTTTTTGCCCACATTTAACAGCAGCCCTGCTATGCTCTCTGTGTATTAACAGGGCTTTCAAGTAAAAAAGAAATAATTCAGCACAAAATGATTCTTGAAGAAGAATTTCTTTTGCAATTCTTTTTTGGTGTCTGATTTTAAACCATTTTATCAAGCTTCCACTATATGTGCCAAACACTCTCTTGTCAGGTGTAGGATGAACTACAGTATAACTGTGAGATATTTCTTTCCCTCATAACAATCTTGAGCCATAGCCCGTGATGAATTATTTGTACCATCACAAGGAAATTCCCCTCTTCTGCACTTAAACCCAGCAAAATTACACACCAATTGTGGCAGAGAAAACATCTGATGTGACAGCTGTATAGCACACGGAGATCCATTGGGCCATTGGTTAATCAGCAGATTTTAATGGTGCAGGGGAATACGTGGTGTCCTGAATTAGAAATGTCTCTGTGCTTCTCACTAATAGGACAAATCTTCTACCTGTAGAGGAAGGACTCCTGCTGTTTAAATGCTTCGAAATGTTTAAAATTAAAAAAAAAAAAAGAAAAAAAAAGAAAAAAAAAAAGAATGTGGAAAATCTGCCATAATTCAGAACACAAAAAGGAAATCCTGTGGATGAGTCAATTATATGGTTCTAATGATGGTTCAGCCTGCAGGCTTTGAGCGAGGAGGGGAGGAAATAGGGGAAGATTAACTTGGTTAACCTTCTTCCATTTCCCTGTGTCAGGCAAGTCCTTTACTTACCGTATTCCCTCCTCTTTAACCCACTGTAGTTGGGGACAGCTTCAATTTCTACAAGTCTTCCACAGATTTCATGTGTATGTTGTTTTTCAGACTAATTATTAAAATGGAAAAAAGAGCCCAGTGCTGTGTTGGAAATTGAGATTTAGGGGATTGGGTTGTTTCTACCCGTCGTCATTAATGTGTCTCATCTGATGCCCAGGAAAACGAAGCTCACAGTTTTCCTGGGCAGCTCATTATTAGGGATATATCCTGGAAAATAGAAATCCCCCCAAGACTAAAAGCAAAATCTCAGAGGCCTCTGAAGACAGTGGTGTCTTTAGTGAGCTAAAGGCCTGGCCAAGTGCAATAATGATAATGATAAATAACCATCATTTATTTTTATACATGCCCATATCATTTAGGACCTCATAGTGCTCCGCAATAAAATCAAAGAAACATTAACTTGAAGTAAACAAATGACAAAACCAACATCAGCAGATGGGCAAATCAACAACAAAAATAAACAAATCAGCAGGTCAGAGGCTCCATCACGGGGCTGAACAAATGGGTTTGGAGCAGGGATTTGGGTGGAATATGCAAGAAAGACCAAATGAAGAGTGAAGGGCTTCTTTCCCAAAGGTGTCCCAGTGTGCACAGCGCCCTTGGACACCTTTGGGTGATGTTGCAGTGCCTTTAGTGGCTCCCTGTATTCTGAATTTCCAATTAAAACCCATGTTTGCAGCATTGTTTTTTCTTTTTTTTTCCCCAATCCTGAGGCTCCCCAAACACCTCCAGGAATTCTGGTCTGCAGGCACCGTTGGATGGGGACACCAGGAAACTTAGACTGAGGTGGACAGTGGGAAAGTGCAAAAATCAGGACTCTGGATATGCTTTTTTAAAAATCTGAATTGGAGAGAATATAAAAGAAAAAGGAAAAACGTAGGAATATTTTTTGGGTGTGGGTGTGTTGAACACAAACTGCACATCCTCATGTACTCCGTGAAACTCTCCCAAACCTATTCCCAGTAAATCCATGGTCCATAGGTGAGCCATGATTAGCATAGGCAATTTTTATCAAGGCAAGTAGGATCGTATTGCTACGAGGAAAATATTGTCTTTATTTACTGCTATTGATCATTTATAGTAGGGTTGAACTTAAAACTTCATTACACTGAGCATCGAATAAATGCTTACTGGAATATCCACTTTTTTTATCCGAAATTATGGAAAAAAGACCTTGATAACCCATTTAATGATAGAAATTAATGGTGATTCATTATTGTCACTACATGGGAGCTAAAGAAGAGGCACTGCACAGATCTGTCATGCCCAGAGACATGAAATCCACTGACCTGCGAGAGCAGAGGATTTTGAGCCAAACATAACCTTTTTCTTTTGTTTTTGTTTCAAAGCTGTGAAGAGGCTGGAGAGGCAGGGAGGTGCCTTCACCTCAGCCTTGTTTAGTCTTGAAACACTCAGCAGCAGGAATGCTCACGGGAGCACTGGAATTTGCTCCTCATGCCATCCCTCCTCGTGTTCATTTGTGTTCAGGAGCAACTCGCTTTTGGTGTGTGGTGATCATCTGCTGATGATTTACCCAGAGACTGCAAATAAGGGTTTTGTTTTCTTTTAAAAATACTACCCACAGCCTATACAAGGACATATTTTAGGTGAGATTCTGGATTTGTACAAGCAAGGTTGATATTTCAGCCTCATTCTGGACTGAGAGACGCTTAAAATACGACATATGTAATTAGAAGCCAGTTGAAAACTAGGTTAAGAAATTAACTCTGTGCAACAGAAAAGCATAATTTAAATTACCATCATCAAAGACTGTTGCTGTTTCTTCCCTGCCAAAGATACTTCCTTGCATTTCTTGTTCTAACAAGTTTTTATGGATCTGGGAAAAAAAAAAGAAAAAGTGAGAAAAGCACCTGTATGTTGACAGTGAGATATCATGACCCTGATAAGCAATCTCAAGTTGCTTTGTTTAGATTATTAACACCACAAAAGTAAATAATTGATGATTGGCAAACAGACAAACCTAATGCTCTTTAATGCTCCGGGGCAGCCATAAAGCCTGGCTTGTCCCCAAGCTCGTGACAGTAACTTTGCAACTTTGGAGCCCGTAAAGCTGAGAAACAGCTGTTGACAGCCGTGTTCCAGGTCACAGAACAAGCCTGCGTGATCAATAAGGTGGAAAGCAAAAACTTCAAGGCCAGAAACACAATTCCCAGCATTGTTACGACAAAAGATTCTGCAAAACATTCAGTGCAGTGAGGGGGCACTAACACTGTGCCACGAGGTCTGCAAGGCTGTGCAAGGGCAGGGACACCTCCCACCAGCCCAGGGTGCTCCAAGCCCCGTCCAACCTGCCCTTGGACACTCCCAGGGATGCAGGGGCAGCCACAGCTTCTCTGCCCACCCTGTGCCAGGGCCTGTCCACCCTCACAGGTAGGAATGTCTTCCTCACACCTGATCTAAACCCACCCTGTTTCAGCAACTGAAACATGAAACAACCAAAACATTTTTGCTTGCATTCATGAGCTTCAGGGGTAGACAAGGGATCAAAAAGAGGAAAACTTTTTGAAAAATACGAACCGTGTCTTTGGATGTCCATATTTTGAATTTCTCAATCAGATTGTTTAGAACGATGCAAACCACTTCACAACCTGCTTCACATGGCAAATATGTCAATGACACTAAAACTGGCGTTGGCAGTGCCAGAGCTTCTTAGTTTGCAGAGACACCCGTGAAGGAACGACAGAGCACGTCCCTCTGTTGATGGAATTTATGGGAATTTATTGTGTGCTGCTGTGAGAGCCAAGCCCTTGTTTCCCTCCATGGCACACCCCCTTTGCTCTGCCCAGTTTGTGGGCACGGGTGGTCTCTTGGTCCATGCCAGGGGGAGCTTTGGGAGAGACAGTGAATAGCAAGAGGTGGCAACGCTTTATTTCAGTGGTTTATCCTGAGCACCGTGTTAGACCCAACAGCACCATCACCAGATACAACCTCCCCAAGGTAAACACTGTGTACAAGCAGGGAACAGCTGAAAGTTGGGAATGTGTCTTGGAAGAATCATCAGCCTAAGTGGAGGATGGTGTTACAGCAGCTCGTTCCATGCAGCCCCTGTGAGGAGGGCTTCTGTTGCAAGGGCTGATTTTCCACGTTGAGTAACTTGGCAAAAACAATTCTCTCCACACTCACCCTTGGCATTCCTGATCTCAATCTGTATGGAAATGTTTAGCATGTTTAAAAACACACACACACACACAAAAAAAAAAATAAAAAAAATTGTGTTTTTCCTAAACAGCAGGGTAAAAAAAATAAGAATAAAATGTTATTTTCTCTTTGCCTTTTGGTGCTCTTTGCCCTTCCTTCCCTAAGACCTTAATCTTCAGGAATTCTGTACATGGAACTCCTCTTCATGGTTTAAGCCTAACTGAAGTTTGAGCGTCCCATATTTAAACATCACTCCATACTAAAACAGGAACCAGGATCAAAATTTAGCTTTGCTCTAAATTCAGGTTCTTGTACTTTGTCTGAGTTTGGGGTCATCACACCCGAGGTCTTAGGTTGAATCCAACCCAATGAAAAGTGCTATGTTTTATTCCTAAATTGGGAAGCTGCTATATGTGTTTAAGCTTCTTAGTATGGTGAGATTTAAAAATGAGAAAATCCTTCCCATTTCTTGATTTTAAAATAAATTTTTCCTTGAAAACATGCAGCATTTAGGGTATATTTTCAAGAAGAACCAGTAAAACTGTACCAGTGTTATTTTGCTTGTAAACAGTTGATTGCACCGGAATAGTTTAGATGTGGCAAACCAAACACATGTGCCCCATGGCCTGTGTGAGCAGGTGACACTGCCTAGCCCCCTGCAACCCACCCCAGTGAATTTTAACTTTCTGAGTGACATTTCATCAGCAGAAAAAACCTGCAAGTTCTGAAATCTTGAGGCCCAGACCTTGTCCTTGTTGAACATTGTACAAATGCCTTGTTCCATTGATCCAGCCTGTCCAGATCCCTCAGTGGAGCCTTTCTGCCCTCCAGCAGATCAACACTCCCACCGAACCCATCCTCTGTATTTCCAGGGCATCCCCAGCAGTGCTCCAAGTGACAGTGGTGGCCCCGTGAATGTCCACCCACAAGGACATGGGAGCATGTGTGACCTGCAAAGGTGTGTCCCTGCCTGTCCCTCGCAGTAGGGCTTGTGAAACATGATTTTTACGCTAGCCTGGCCCCCCAATAGGGGAGAAACCCTTCAGTTTCACTCCTTGCAATCCCTTTTCTCATTTGTTCCTTCTAAACAGATGCTGTTGTCAGAGTTTGGGAGAAGAAACTCTAGACTCTTTGTAAGGGCTAACGTATTACAGTGGAAACACTGGTCAGCTAAAACCACCTGAGCTCTGCTCCTGTAACTCACGAAAGGGACTGAAATTATGTAAACAAAGTGGCAAAATATTTACCACAGCTCAAAGGTTCATAGAATCACATAATATCCTGAGTTGGAAGGGACCCCAAGGGCCATCCAGTCCAACCCTCAGCCCTGCACAGACACCCCAGCAATCCCACCCTGTGCCCCAGAGGATCATCCAAAGGCTCCTGGAGCTCTGGCCGCCTTGGGGCCGTGCCCACTGCCCTGGGGAGCCTGGGCAGTGCCCACCACCCTCTGGGGGAAGGACCTTGTCCTGAGATCCATCATAAACCTCCCATGGCACAAGTTGTCCACTCACCCGATACCGCTCGTATCGTTTCATCATAAAAACATTTCTGGGTGCCTAAAAGCTTAAAATAAATTTTTTGTAAAGGCAGCTTGGATGAGTTTGTGGTCTCTGGGACTGTAGTTGTTACTGAGGCATTATCTGCTCGTGGACAGAAAAATCAAGGTGGAAGAAATGAAGGCGTGGGGTTAGTCTGTACATGTTTTCCTCTGGAACAGGGATGGTCCTGTGCTGACATGGAAATGCAGGGATGTTTGGGGGCTCAGGGCCACTGGGACAGGAGGGACCCAGCCCCGAGTCTCCCCAGGATCACCCCAGTGGCTCCAGCACTGCTCCTCTCCCTTCCCGCAGCCGCCTTTATGTCCCCGGCATAAATCCTCTTTACTCGGGCTTTGTGTCTGGGGGCCGGCAACGCCGTTTGTTCCCAGACGAGGTGCAGAGCCTGGGAAGCCATGGGAGGGGGAATACATGCATATATATATATATATTTATACAGGTGTAAATGCATTAACATCAAATATATGCACCCCCCGATCCGCGCGCAGACACTGAGGGAGATTTTAGCTCCAAATTGTCAGGCTTTAATAGATTTAAATCAGGCTCTGAACGCTATTTTAACATATTTTTTTGTGCGTGTTTAGTAACAACAGTCATCTTAAATTGTAGTGGCACATGGCCAGAGGGAAGAGAGGTGTTAATGAGAGTCACTATAAATGGAAGGAGCTCGGGAGTGACAGTTTTCCGGAGCACTGTTGGCATCGGATCGAAGAGACAGGTGGTGGCACAGGGCTGACCGATCACCTCAGATAATGATGAAAGAGGAGTGACAGGGGTGAAAGATTCAAGGACCACTGAAGAATGGCGAGGGGGAAGGCAGGGACCATCAGCCAGCCCCGACAGGCTCGGCCGGCTCCCCACGCGCCGCTCGCGCCGGTGAAATATGAGAGGGGCTGATAAGGGGGAAGCAGAGTATTATCGATATCAGATGTGGAAATGAGTGGACTTAGTAACCTATCCACCATTTGGAGTAAGTATTTACGGTTTCCATGACCAGAATCAATCAGGTTTGAAATTCATTCTTATTTGGCGGAGGAAATGTGCACTTAACCTTTACATTCGGGGTCTCCTGATGAATATTGACCTAGAAAAATATCCCAAAGGTGTTCGGTCCGACAAAAAGTTATTTAATAATTTGGTAAATGATTGCCGTACCGGGGGGACTAAATATTTAGATCGGAAATCCTAACTTTAGATGGGTGCCGGGCCAGGGTGCAGATTATTGCTACACTGAGAGCCCTCCAACCTCTCATCAACCAGCCATAAATCAGGGGGATGGAGGAGTTCAGACAGAGCAAATTCTGGTGACAGCCACGTGATGGACTCACGGGGGAGAAAATGAAAATTCATTCCCTGACAACCTGCTACAGGCTGTAGGTATGGCAAGGGGGAGAAGCTAAATAGATCTGTATCAGCTGCGAGGATGGCAGACCCCCAGCATATGGAAATGCACCGGGAGGGAGGTGAAACCCGGAGCTGCACACAAAGTGCTCCAACGTCAGAGCGGCTGAATCACCTGAGCAAAGATTATATAAAAATGCAAATTGCCTGCTCCTGACCCAATCACGTTCAAAAATGAAGGGACAAAGAGTGACAGGAAAGGTGCTATTATTACAGATTCAGGGTGATGCACAGTCACTGCTCGGATCCCTCTCCGGCAGCGGATGGGAGGTGAGCTCAGGCACTGCGAATAATTTCCCTGCAACTGCCCTCTTCTATTTATGCACCCAATCTGGAGGCTTTGGGGATGAAGGGAAACGATCCCGTGGATTTGAAGGGGCTTCTGAGAGGGATCCATGCAAATCTGCTCTACGCGGGGATTTCAGGCCCCAGGATTTTTTAATCTAACTCAACTTACTCAAGATTTTCAGTGTGCTGATAAATATTAAATTCACTTTAAGAAAGATTATTTTATAAAGCTGTTCTCGCTTGTGTGAGAGTAATGAACTCAAAGAAGAGCTGGAATTGCTCTGAAAGGCACAGGCTGCTTGACTTTACAAAAGATCTCACTAATGGGTTAGATCAGGTTTTGCTATCCCTAAAATTAAATGCCAGTGTTTAAAGCTCCATTTTTATAAGAAGAGCTTGCTATTAGTAATTTTTAAGGCCCTTGATTAAATAACTAAAAATGCATTATTATTGGGTTCATAATTACTTCAAAATTGTTCAGGTTTTGGTCATTTTCCCTGCATTATTATGGCACAGAGGCAAAATTTCACTCATATATTTGACTTAAATGACAGTCTTTTGGGATTTGCAACAGAAATTATAACTTCTGCTGCAATTTACATGTTAAGTTCTATAACCCCGTGATAGTTCAACCATTTGTAAAAGAACAGTAGGTGGCCTAGTGGTCTAATATTCAATGAATAATTTTATCTTACATCAGGCACCAGGTCCAGTTTAATGTTTCATTACATTAAAATTGCACCGGGTGGCATAAACTTTGTAATTAAAAGAGCATAACTTTTCCGAAACGCTGTAGATGAGCCTCATGAATAATCAGCATCTTTAATCAGGCTGCTACAAACCGAGGCTGCATCTGTGTGTACCTGTCGATGTGTTTATTGACAGCACAACTGAACTCCTTCACCTTTGGCATCCAAGGAGTCACACCGTTGCACGGTGCTTAGTTGGAAAACAAGCAAAAATATGTAAAATATAGGAAAGAAGGCGCCATGGCTGCGGAATGCTGCCTTCCCTGGTGGATGCCCCTCGCCGTGGCTGGGTGTCTTGGACCGTGCGTGGCAGAGCCAGAGGTGTGCCCCTGGATAGCACAGCTGGAGCAGGGTGGGAATGCTGCCCTGCTGTGGAGCAGCGCGGTGGGAACGCTGTCCCTGGGCCCCGGGGGGTTGGAGATGCGCCGCATCCCCCGGAGCAACCCCCAGGGCACATCAATCTCCACTTCCAATTGCTTCCTAATGGCCCGGGAGCTTTCCAAAGGGAACGGCACCACGGAGCGGCTCTGCATTAGCTTTTATTTGTCTTTTCTAGAGATTACCATTAGTCATCGTTAGTTATGAGGCAATGGCAGATATCAATTAGAAGATGAAGTATGACCCGAGTCACGTGCAGGTGGTAATGGAGCTGCTGCAGGATGAGCTCCTGGCAGGGTGGTGGCTCCGTGGCCCTCCCTCTGCTGTGGGTATTTCGCGTGGGTTGAGCTCATGCAGCTGCCTTTTGGCTTTGTTTCATTTCACTTTCTTCTGTTTGTTCAGTCGAGTGAGCTGAGTCCATGAACTCATCCTGGAGCTGGGACATTTTGGCATTTAACAGACCCAAGTTACAACATTGCCATCTGAGTTTTGCCTTCTGCACTCTTTCACCCCAAATTAATTTTCATTCGCACTTAAAATTAAAATTCTTAATTGGCCCACTGGTATAAACAAGAGCAGGGAAAGACTCTTCTAATATCTCAAGATGGTTCCAGTTGTTGCTTCCTAAATTGTGGTCTCTGAGACGATGCTTTGAAGGGCAGGGAGGAAATGGGGGTTTCATTGCACAGATACACTTATTGTCATAATAGAACAACCAGAGTCATTGTAACAGGTTCAGGAGAGCTGATATATCTCAGTTCTGGTGTCAGATACAGTTTGATAGATGCAGCATTAATTGATACATTATGTAGTGTCCGTTAAGATGCATCATCTAGCAATTTTTTATTGTTCTTTGAGATAAAGGGCTGTATTAACCCCAGATTTCCTGTTGATTTGTTTTGTTTTGTGGTGTTTTTTCTTTTTTCCTGAGAGTGTGGCATGAGGTGGAAGGAGAAAGAGAAAGCAGATTTTAAAAGCATGGATCAACACCTACAGATGCAGATGAGACGCAGCTGTCTACAGAAAATAAAGCGATTTTTGAAAATGCCACAACACTCACCTCTACTCCACCCACCTTGATTTCCAGGCACCCAAACACCTTCCCAAACCCATCCTCTATTTTTGACCTGGGTTTTGCAGAGCCCAGGGCTGACCCTCAGTCTCTGGCCCACCAACCTGGGTGCCTGGCTGGGCATGGGGCTGTTCCCTCTCTCCCTCAGCGTGCTGCAAATGTGCTGGATGTTCTAAAAATAAAAGCCCGGATTCAAACATGATGTATCTCCTTTGATTTCCATGCAGATACACGAGGAATGAATGTATCTATTATGCTGGGGTCTGCTGGAATGTTAATTTTGAAAGTCATTTCTCTCAATCTATAATTATATCTTCTTTGTCAGAAAGTAGGAATTTCGTAGAGCGAAAGGGATTAATCTCAGTCACTGTTTTCAAACAGTTTGAGTTGGGTAGTTTCTGTAAGACTATCATTTCTTTTCTTTTAAGCCAGTTAAATTTTGCCTGAGGCTAACGTTTTATACCCAGAGTAAATCTTACTAAAATTAAGAAACAGAACATACAGCTGCCCTTATTCCTGGCTCACAGATGTTACCAAAATCTGATTAAAAACCCCTCAATCTTCTGCTGCACCTTTTCATTAGTGCAATAATCATTTTTGCCAAATATCTGACAGAAAAGGGTGGGAAAAAAAAAAAAGTGAAAAATACGAGGTTTTGATGATCAGCATCTTTGAAAAGACTCGTTGAACCTAGTGGGAGAAATGAGGACTTGGGGTAATCCATGTGCTGAAATATTTTTGCTTCTTTTTCTAGAAAATGTGCAATTTGGTCAGGCAGAAAAAATTGAACAGAGCCTTCCAAGCAATAAATCACTGGATTGCTGGTGACATTCATACAATGCGGATATAGTGTTAACTGTATGAGTCAGACAGCCCTTACTGCACTCAGCCTGTTCCTAGGAGGTGACCTTGCCACGGTGTAGTAATCAATCATTCTGGCACAGGACACACTGTTTTTGTTTAATATTACACTATTGGAATATATAGTAAACAAAGTGCAAAGGAAATTTTCGAAAGCAAGCGCCAGAGAAGGTGTGCTGTAAGATTTTGCAGCCCGAGGAGCGCCAGCAAACATCCTGGGCCCTGTGTGTGCCTCTGGATTGGTAACTTTAGGGCTGTTAGCAGCACCAAAGCATATGTGGCTGCACTCAAATACTTCAACTGTCTGCACAGCTCGAGAGGAACAATTCAATGGAAATATGAAGTTAGGATTACAAAAAAGATTTACTACCAGAGACGCTGCAGTCTTACACATTTCTTCTTTTGGCACTTTTATACAGCGTATACATCACGATTTTCCCAGCCAAATGACAGAGGAGCAACATCCCCAACCGCCTGAAAAAAATTAAGCAAACAAA
This sequence comes from Grallaria varia, assembly GCA_013396735.1. Lineage (NCBI taxonomy): Eukaryota > Metazoa > Chordata > Aves > Passeriformes > Formicariidae > Grallaria > Grallaria varia. Next base: position 355,145 of record VWZG01021049.1, on the reverse strand, counting down.
TCTTAATTAACTAGTAAAAATTCTTTCAGTGTACGATAAGCGAAGTGTTGCTGCTCGTAGCCAAGAGGTTATATTGGATTTCCATGCATGAGTTATACCAGGAGCCAGTTAATTCATGAAGTTTGCTGTCAGTGCATAGGGTAAAGGAAGACAAAGGCAAACTCTTTGGAATGAAGGAACCCTAAGTGAAATATATTCGGTTCTTACTGAGGGTGGGCATAGTAGAGATGAAAGATAATGCAGTGGTAATTGAGTATATAAAACTACCTTGTCAGAGAGGCAGCATTAATGTCGAGTTTGTTTTGGTTTTTCCAAGTGCAAACCACTATGTACGTGCTGCAAAGAGGTGAAAAATCAGATCTGCTGTGGCTAAGATTTCGTTAGGTATAAACGTGGACACACATAATTTTTTCAATACCGCAGCCTGCTTTTATTTTCTCGTGGTTCTGGATGAGCCACATGGCACCGAGAAGTGGCCTGGGACCCTCTTTGGGGTGACCGGACTGTTCCGTGTGCTCTCACATGCACAGAAAACCAAACAGCTCAGATGAGGAGCAAAGGCAAGTGGCAAACACACAGAGCTTTGGCCCTGGATTGCAGAGGGAAGCAATTGTGGTGACACTTCCCAAGGTGATCTGTAGGTTTTCTTCAAAAGGGTTGGATGCTCTTTCAACTTTAAACAGCTGAGAAACACTGCTCTAAAGTGTCCATCACGGGGAGATGAATTGAGCTTTCAGAGCAGCATGTCCTGCCGGAGCGGGGTTGGGAACGCTGTCCTGGGTGAGCACGGATACTGCCGGCCCAAATCTTCCTATCTCTGTATTTTTCCATAGCATTTGGGGGTTGGAAACCATTGGGATAATGTTAATACTTTATTTTTAAGCAGTTCTAGGGGAACATGATGAGTTCCTGTCAGCAGAAGGTCCAGCCCTCGGCATTGCTGACCCTGTACCATCATCAAGAACCATCCGTGAGAAGCCCATGAGCTGCTGGAATTTGAGCTTCAGAAGCAGTGCCAGCACGTGCAGGTCTGGCAGGCTCCATACCCTCCCTCCTTGCCCCCAAATACCTCTAGAATTATCCTGGGTTGTACAGCCTGGGAGTTATCAACACCACAGATGCACAGGAGTTCAGAGTTTCACATAGCTATGGTTATTTCATACCTGGGCAAAAATAAAGTTGCAACCTGATATTTCAACCCATGCCAGGGGTTTATGTTGTATTTGCTTGAGCGTTGGAGCCAAATCCCTTTCTCCCCAGATTGTGGCACCATGGGCAGGTTGCAGCTGCTTGCAATGAATTTGGTGACCAGCCCTATCAGTTGACCCACAGAACATGAATGTGCCTTTATTATATGTCTATGTATTTAATTTCATAATTATTTATTGTCCATCTGAAGGAGCCAGACGATCTTGGCATCACAAGTTGCTGGTTGTTTTCATGGAAAAATTAGCGTTGGGCTGAGCAGATAAATGTGGGATGCATGAAACGGGCTCAAATTCTGAATCCTGCCTTTTCATCTAGTGTTCATATTTCTGAGTTTCAGCCAAGAAGGGGAAGAAAGGGGAAAGAAGTATCTAAGAGCTCTCTCAATTTGTCCATGAGCTCATAGGTTTCTTCAGTTTCAATGTATGTGCAACAGAAAGCAACAAAACCCAGCCTTGCAGTAAAACCTCAAGTGTAGGTTTACGTGGGTGTACCTGAAAGGAGAGCTTGGCATAGTATTAGGGAAAGCAGCAAATTAAATATGTTTCCCAGGACATTTAATTTTGCAATAAAGTCCTTGGCAACAACATTTTTGTTTATCTGCCATCAACGCTCAAAACCGAGCTGGTGTTATTTTCCTGGAAGAAACTATTGCACAAATAGACGTCAGTTATATTAAAAATTGCATTTTGAAACTTTCAGTGGATTAGTTGCAAATAGGTGTTAGGGCTCCTTGCAGTAAATATTAAATTACTAGAAAGATACTTACTGTTAGATGCTGGCTGCTAATGTTGATTTTATCTTAGTTGTTTAATCGTTCTACAAATAACATATCCAGTCAGGATGGCAATGTTTCATGTTCTGGGAGTGTTGGCGTTACACATTATTAGCCTTTGCTTGAATAATGAGCAGGTATTATCAGACGCCCAACAAAGACTTAAAATAATAAAGTTCTGACTAAACTTAAAACATCTCTTTCTGGGTGAATCAAAACAAGGAAGCCCAAGAAAACACAGTGGCAGGTTAACCTGGATTCTGTGTACAAAACACCATAAAACCCCGCGCAGGTTCTCCCCCGGAATCGCATTACAGACCTATTGCAACGCCTCAAACCAGTTGGGAATGATCATTTTCGCTCCAGTACCGCTGCGGTGTCCCACCTCTGGAGCAGTAATGGGTGTCAGGTACTGTTTGGACTAGAACGGATTAAACTATCACCCCCCTGCCGTGCGTTAATTTATTGCCTCAGACATTTTCATATCGGACTCATTTTCACCCGCCCGGCCAAGTTGCGCGTCTCGGCGGTTGAGCGGCGCCGCGAAATGGCTTTGGTTGGGGGGCACGGTGCCGGCGCTGCCGGGGGAGAGGGCAGACCCCCGGCCAGGCAATCTGCCGAGGTGCGACACGGCAGCCACGCCGCCAGCTCCTCGGGAATCGGGGAAGGAGATTGAGATCCCGGCGCTAGACATCTTCCCCTAATAGCGTTATTTCCTCGAGAAAATAAAGGGTCACCGCTGCGCACAGACTACATAAAAAATGTTGTGTTGCGGGTGGTTTTTGTTTTTTTTTTTACTCCCCTGGTTTTGTTCAGTGATTATGTAGAACCTGCCGGAAAGGTGTTTATTTCTGTTTGTAAATTGAATGCGCTGGGTGTTTTTCTCCAGCTTTGCCCCAGGCTCTGTTGGATGTGATGATGGAGCTGGAAGTGGAGGCAGACACCAGCGGAGCGTACGCGAAAGGAATCTGGCTGGAAAACAAAGCCCTGTTTTGTCGTTTCATGCCTCTTAAAAGTCCCGCTTCGAGCAGGCAAAATGTGAGTTAATGTACGTTAAACAGGATGAGTGAAGTGAAAAATAAACACGTAAAAATAAATAGCAGCTCACCAGAAGAGCTGGGGCCATTCCCAGCATATGAATGCAATGGGGCTACCAGCCACAGAGCTGAATTGTCCCCAAAAAACACCCCCATCCTGTCACCCCCTCCATCCCCTAGTCAGGCATCTGGGATAGTCTTCCCAACTCCCTTTTCTCCTCTGTCTGTGATACATGAGTGATGGAGAACCTCACCCTGTCATGTGTGTGTTGTGCAGGGACACCTCCGTGGGTTTAATTTCACACATGTCTATTGCACATACACAAATAAATTCTCCCATCCCATTTTATTGAATTTCTAGGAAGTTGGCAGACTAAAGTGATTTTTAACACTTCTCGATTGGATTTATGATTTCTGTGTCATCCACCCTGCTTCTGACATTAGGAAATGTTCAACATGAGGGAATCATTCACTGGTTCTTTTAACTACACTATAAAACATTTTAGTCTCCTTTCTCTCAGAAATCCATAAATGGCTAATTTAATCACAGACTTACAGCTGAAACCCTCAGTTTCTACTGCTAATTATGTGGTCGAGTGTTGGTGCTTAAATCATTATGAGATGTTGGGGACAGGTAGGGACAGGGCTGTCAGGGCTCCAGCACGAATGCCTAGGTCATGGTTGGGTTTCCAAAGCACGTATGGTCATCTCTACAGCTCCTGTCTGTGGGGCACACAGCATGGCGTCTCCAAGCGGCATTTTCAGGACATCATACAGTCATAGAACCCCAGAGAAGAGGGCTGGAAGAGACCTCAAGAATCAGCTGGTCTAACCTATTTTGGCAAAGCATGGTCTAGACAAGGTGGCCCAGCACCCCATCCAGCTGAATCTTACAAGCGGATAGACCAGGCCCAGAGAAGCTGTGGCTGTCCCAGTCCTAGAAGTGTCCAAGGCCAGGTTGGACAGGGCTTGGAACAACCTAGGCTAGTGAAAGGTGTCCCTGCCCATGGCAGTGGGTAGAACTGGATGATCTTGAAGGTCCCTTCCAACCCAAACCAGTCTGTGTTTCTGTGATTCTCTGAACTTCCCATATTACACCTTTTCAAAGCTGACATTTCTCAGCCCTCTGGAGTAGGGACTTATCCTTCCCTCTGCCAGATCTACTGTTTTTCTGGCAAATTAGGACCAAATCAACCACAAAAAGAGCTTTACAGGCCACGCTCTCTGTAGTGTTGACTGAGCCTTCCTTCCTCCAGCATCCGTGCCATTGAAGCACGTTGGAATTTCAAAGGCACAAGGAGCTGAGTGGTGAGAGGGCTGACGGCGTGTGGAAGGACACACACACTGCCTTGCAAACACTCCAGGTAATCAACTATTAAATCTTTGGCTTGCCTGGCATCCTGAAACTTGAGCTTGTGCTTTCCAAGGAGGTTTCTTGCTGAACTGGGCATGGGTTTTTATTGAACTGCATTGAATCAATGGATCACTAAGGTTGGAAAAGCCCTCTAAGACCATTGAGTCCAATCATTAACCCGGGACTGCCAAGGCCACCACTGACACATGTCCCCAAGTGCCACAGCTGCACATATTTTTCAAACACTTCCAGGGATGGTGATTCCACCACTTCCTTGGGCATCATGTTCTGGTTTTGACCTTCCACACCTTGGAGCAAGTGCTGCAACATTATTCCTCCCTTGCCAACTACCAATAGGAGCTACAGCCCCTCTTCATCACTGTCTTCATCATTCCTGAACTGGGCAGTTTGAAGTCTGGATCAAGCTTTTGAGTTTGGTCAGGGTGGATGTCACTTGCTGGTCCATCCTGTTGCAGAGACAGGCTGCATGCAGAGTTAGTCACCTGTGAGTTGGGCTGGGAGCGCAAATCACTCGTCTTGCACTGAACAGAATCTTGGAGGCAAGCTGGGCAAAGTTCTTGGGATTGAGGGAGTTCCTGCATATCCTGGTTGCTCTGCATACAGATTATGATGGAAACCCCTGGTAAAAATATTAGATCTATGCAATAAATGAGGACAAAAAAAAAAAAAAAGAAATTGATGCCGGTATTAAAAGTAATACCAAGAGGAAAACCTTTAAAAACTGTTTTAGCAGTTTTGTCTGCATAGAGAAATGTCCCAACCTTTGCACTCTGTACATGGTTTTATTGAGACTCATTTAATCGGGTAATTGCCAAGATCCACCATCCTTACAATTTTTTTGTCATGTTTTGTGGTTTATGCAGTGAGTAATTTATTATACAAACACAGTTCCCACATTCTGTCCAAAACCAGGAAAGAAAACTAAATATCCCTTAAAAACGAGATCTTTGACTTGTTCTACAGATCATGTCTTAATTCACAGCAGCAGCTTTGTCACTTCCTAGCAAAAATATACATATAATAATTGGACACAATATGATAATTAAGGTCTTAGTAAGTGGGGGGAAAATATCTTGGACTTGTGCCTGTAACATTGCACAGCACTGAATTTTTTGGACCCCACAAATGTATTAACCTGCCTGTGCAGGTCTTGCAGACATGTTTTCTCCTCTCTGCTTTTCCTGGGACACCCCAAGGCCTGATGGCTTCCATGGTATGACCTGAATCAATAACACTCTTTAGATGATTTTAAAAGTATTTTCGGATTCTAAAGAAATTAACATCTGCTACCAGCTGACCCAGGCACATTCTCAGCCCATCTCTGCACCCTTTGGTCTGTTTGCTCCATCACCTCTCATATTCTCTGCTCTCTCCCCTCCTCAGTCTCACTCTCTTCTCCTTCCCACCCCCTTGGCCCATCCTTTCTGGAAGCGTTTCCTGCACCAGTTCCCATTTTCCTCCTGGTGCCTTTCCCCCATATCCCAGCCCTCGTGGTGCCACGCCAGTGTGACACCTGATGGCGAATCCTGATTTGCAGATGTCACCACATGCACCAGCTGTATTCCACCCCAAACCTTCTCTTAATCCATAATAATCAATGCAGAACCATATGCACCATTAACTACAATTTACATCTGATAAAATACTGTTTTTCTTCATTAGGACACAGGTCCCGTCACAGAGTGCTTACTTGGGAAACACTTGGGGAAGGAACGTCATTGTCCACATTATTTCTCCTGGAGTCCAAACCTCAGTTTGTGTCCTCTTGCCTGGGCTTGGATGGCAAGCAGGACTGATTTTTTCTTGAGGGACCAGAAGACATTTTTCAATCAAGTTACTACTGACTGACTTGGGGGTGAGACTTGTGGTTTCTGAGAGAACGATGAGAAAGGAGCTGCCTAACTGACGGTGATCAAGAAGCAATTGGTGATTGGAGTGCAAAGGTTAAGTCAGGATGGTGAAAACATAGTGAGAAGAGTTAAAAAAAGACATTAAAATGTATTATTCCTTAACTAGTTTTAATTCACAAGGGTTAAAACAAGTATGGCTGTGTAATGCTGTGGAAATGCAAGCAAGTGTCACAGCCAGGTGCTTCAGTATTCTGGACATAATTTTCTATCTCAAGTTCAAAGACTTTGGGAGGAATCACACCAAAAATATTCCATGAGAACAAGGGGTAAACCCAAGACTGGTGTGTGATTATGATCTACTAAAATCCGATTGCTAGTATGTGGATTTGGGGGTGTTTTCCTATTAGAAAAGTGAGTTTCAGCAAACTTGCTCTTCCACTCTTGCTTTAATCCTCTGAGATGTTCCAGACAGCTCGACCCAACTTGCTGCATGTTTGAGCCACACTCAGCTCATTCCAAAGCTCATTTTACTGAAGCAGGGGGACACTTTGGTAGGTGCTGAGACATCACAGGACTGGTGAAGTCAAGGCATGGGCTCAGGCTCTGGTTTAGTTGTCCCATGACCCCTATGATGACACAAAACAAGAGAGTCTCCAAACCAGAGTCCTAGGATGGCTTGAATTGGAAGGGTCTTTAAAGCTCATCTCATCCACCCCCTGCCATGGACAGGGACACCTTCCACCAGCCCAGGTTGCTCCAAGCCCCGTCCAACCTGCCCTTGGACACTGCCAGGGATCCAGGGGCAGCCACAGCTTCTCTGCCCACCCTGTGCCAGGGCCTGCCTACCCTCCCAGGGAAGAATTTCTTCCTAAAGTCCTACCTGATCTCTCCTCTTTTAGTCTGAAACTGTTCTCCCTTCTCCTCTCACTGCCTGCTTTTGTAAAGTTTCTCTCTCCCTCCCACTGTGAGCCCCCTTTAAGTAGTGGGATGCCACAGTGAGTCTTCTCTGGACGCTTCTCCTCTCCAAATTCCTGCCGTAGGAGTGGGAAGGTGGAGGGCTCACAGCACCAGAGTGTCTGCTGCCTTCAAGAGCAGGGAAAGGACATTCTTGATCCTCCATTTGGGGAACAATTTTCCTCTAGTAGGTGGAAATTTTTAATGAAGAGGTTTTATATCACCGGGCAAGGTGCACTTAAGGGAATGTGACACAGTGTGACAGAGCTGAGATGCTGTGAAGATTTTGGACAGAATTACAAATTCTGCTGGTGTGGCTGTGGCTGGGCACAGTGGAGCAGAAATTAACATATAACTAATAACTATACTGGCATTATAGCAAGTATCTCATGGTGATAAGCTTCATGATTCTCTTCAACCCACTGAAGTTGAAGGAAGAGCAAAGGCCTTTTCAAGCTTACTTTATCTTCTTGCTTCTTAAGTGAGACTAATCAAGTTTATATCCTTTTAGCTTATTATTAGCCCAGCAGAGCTTCTGGCACTCTTTACAGCTTTTTTGACATGAAAGTTAGTTACACCTACTGTACTTAGTATGACTTCACTTTTCTTGTGATAAATCCTGAAAATTAATATACTGTATCCTCCAGATTACAAAATGAAAGTGTCCTAGACATTGTGAATACTCTGGCTGTGGAACGCTGCCAGTAAAAGAAAAAAAAACCTGATGTCTTAATGATCTCTGTTAATAAAAAGAAGAAACCGGGTAGTAAATTTTCTTGGTTAAGATGTCAGGCTTTTTTTCTCTTTCTTATCCTAAACTTGAACTGACACATACTTCAAAATTGGTTGCAAAGTAGAAGAATCTTTGAGAATGAAATGCCTTGGATATAAAAAATTCATAATGAAAATCCTGGAGTGAAGCGAGTCCTGCACTGCTTATCCTTCTGATAGGAAGTTGGGCTGCAGGAGGAATGAGAGCCTGGGCCCTGAGCACTGAGCATAGGTTAAATTCTTTCTTAAATTAAATGAAGGGCAATAATGAAATCTTTTGTTACGTTATTTGCTGACTGGGCTTCCTGATTTGGTAAATTAAGAGAAAGTCAAGCTCTGAAACAAGTCCCCATTCTTGTTCCAAGGGTAGCGCTGGTGGCACTGGTGTCTTATTGAACACAGAGCTGCTTAATTACAGTTCCCACTGTTTGTTAAGATAACGAGTGCCAGCTGTTTGATAGCAGGGCCCGCACAGGGCAGGGCTGGCCATCTTTGTCATTCCCATTTAGGCCCTGGATCAGACTGGCACGTCCATAAAATCGTACGGGGAGTACAATGAGCGAGGAGCGCGCTCACAATGTGTTCCGCAAATTTGGGCAGAGCATTTGCCGCTGCACGCGGAGCTCTGCCATCTATATCTAAAGCCACTCACCATTGGGAATATAAAGGCAAAGCAGAAAAATTGAGCATTTAATGGGCTACCATTATTGTTGAAATCACAATGACAGGCCATGATCTCCAAGTACAATTTTGATCCTTATGTAGTAACTGAAATTACAGCATTTCATACTCTGACTATATTATAGGGAATAAAACATCTGTCTAAATATTGGAGATATAAAATCCTCAAAATAAAGATATTTGAGAATATCTTGCACAGAGCACCTTTCCACCTGCTTGCTTAGTATAATGCAGTCATTATGGCAATAAATGTTTCTAATAAAGTATGAAAATGGATTGTTTGCTTTGCTGCTTGTATGAACTCTCATTTCTCTTTTTATTATATTGAATCTGACATTTGCTTACCCTTTATCAGTAGAATATTTAATCAACTCCAATCTGTAAGAAGCAAGAGGAATTTCTATTTTATTTAAAACCTGTCCCACATGAAAAAGGACTGGGAAATAGGTCATGCAGTGTATGGGAAGTGTGAGAGGTGTTAGAGTTACAATGCTGAATATTTATCTAGTCTACAAAAGAGACCGCTCTAAACTCGTGCAGTAACACACAAGTCTGCTCCTATTGTTTAAAGTCCCGGTGAAATGATTTAATGGCTTAATGTTTCTAATTTTTATCCACAGTCCAGGATCTAGAGAATTAAGTCTCTGTCAGCTTTATTTATTTTCTCTGTCAGAGTATTTTCTTGCACTTTTTGCTACATAACTCTTCAGAAATGCTATATCCATATCGATTGTAATTTCCTTGGGCTCTTGTCCAAAATACTCAACGTAAACAGTCTGTGTTTCCTCTCCATCTGTATTTTGGCTAATCCCCCGGTTTAGACAATCTAATGACAAGTGCTGGTTATCTGGAGGTGCACGGTTTTCAAACCGGCGCTCTATGATTTATGGGTCTTGTTTTACAGAAAGTATCACGAGCTCACAGAAGCGAAAGCTTCCAAATAAGCACCTAACTTTTGTAATAAATGCAGCTAACAACATGTCTGCAAATATAGAGCAAACAGAGGGAGTGATGTCTTATTATGCAGGCCACAGTTTGCCTCGGTCTGGTTTTATTTATGAATATGTCCTGCATCTGTTTCAAATTTCAGACCCGCGCAGCTTCTCCAATGCTCTCCCAAACAAGCTTGTGCTGAACGTTGCTAATTATCCTAATAAAATATTTGTATCAATTTTACTAAAGATCTGCAATGCTTCTGCCACCAGCAGACATTTTTTAATAACTGAATTAAGAGAAATAATTACAGCTAGCACTGGAATGGTCGGAGATGTCCAGATTGTAGGAAAAAGAGAAAGGAGGGGAGGAGGGAACGGGCAGAGTACAGCGAACTGTACAAGAGCAAAGGGACATATGATTAAATTAAAGGGCAATGCTTTGTGAACAAACAAAAGGAAATCCTTCTTCATACAATACATAGTCAATCTGCTGAATTCACGACCACGGGGGGTCATTGAAACAAATGCTGTGCTGGGGTTTCAGAGCGCACCGGATAATTTTACATCTGGTATTAAAATCCGTAGCCCTGGAAGCTCAGAAAATGATAAGGGTAATCAAACCCCGTGCTGCAGCCTGTGAGGTGGTGTTGGAGGCTTGGGAAGGACCCTGGCTGCCCTCAGCCAGCAGGGTGGCCTTACAGGGGGTTCACCTTCCTTTGAAGAGGCGGGCACTGCCCACCGGTGTGGCGTGGGCTCCACCACTGATCTCCTCCTCCAGTGCCACAACTCCTTGTTCCTCAGTAAAAATAAAACATGAGACCCTGGGGTGAGTGTCTAAGCACTCCCCTCTTGCTGCCCATTCCACGGCATTGAGATCTTTGAGGGATGTGGTTCCCTTGGCTTCCTCTTGTTGTGCCACTCAGTAGTGGGTGCAGGGACGAGCTGTAAGGACCACCTTGTTCATCATTCCCAGGTGTGGAAGGTGCAGGGTCTGCCCACTGCTCTGTGGAGAAACTCCTGTCCAGCATGGCAACTATTCAACCCTCTGCCAGAGGGAAAAGCTTTAAATATGTTTTTCTGCTGTGAAGCCTTTAGTTTGCTCTTGCAAGCCCATGCTGAACATGAGACCTTGTCCCTGGCTTTAGCAGAGAGCTGGGAATTTCATTGTATTTCACATGTTTCTTACAATACCTATTACTCAGGGGTGTCTCTCTGTTGATCTTACAAGAAGATGGGACATAATCTGTGCTCCTCAATGACAATGTCCTACGACATCCTCAGTGCCATTGGCTTTGTGACATTGGTAGCCATGTAAAAAACAGCACAAATAAAAAAATTGTTAATTTTGAAAAATTTTAAGTAGGAAAAAAATTAAAAATATTAAATTATTTAAAAACTAAAGAAAAACAGCAAACCAGGGAGCTCTTATTGGAGTGACTGCCAACACCATTTAGGGACATCTGATCTCTTTTTTCACATCTGTGCAGCAGGAAAAAGTGACACCTTCATCCTTCGGCATGGTCAGCTTTTCCCAGGCTCTTCACATGCTGGAAAAGGGACAGTGGGGAGGGAGGGAGCCTGAACATCTGCATCGCTTGGCGGAGCACCACGAGGAGATCCTTAACTGGCATTTAGAGTTAAGCTCCGTGGCAGGATGGGGGAGCCAGACTCTACTCCATCCCATGGAGACTTCACCCAAAGATCCCTTAGATATTTGGAGCTCTCACCCCCAAAACCAGGGGCATAGTGTAGTATTCTCAGCTGAGCTCACTTCTCTGTGTCCTTCATTTCTTTTTGCTGGAACTCACTGAGTTTGAACCTGATTTTGGGATGCTGAAACCAATGAAATGAGCACACTCCCCTTGCCAGCAATTTTGGATGTTGCCCTAAACTTCGTTGCTTGGATTGCTGTTTCTAGCACATAATCATACTGTGTCATCCGCAAAAAATTTGCCACTCTCCAATATTTTCTTTTCCAGTGGAAATAGACCCGGACTTGTGTGCTGCTCCCAGGGACAAGCCACTGTCACCAGCATGTGGGAGACCCCTGCCAGGATTAACTGTACTGATTTTCTAGGACGGCACAGCTATTTCAAGCATCTTTTTAAAAATTTAATGAATAAGTAAAGGAATAAATTTGGTCAGTCCCAATAAATCGAGGACTGGAGGCCTTCTTGGGAAATTCTTGAAACCTGGCCCAACCTTCAAGGTAGGACACAGTCTCATCTCCCATCAGGACTTATCTCCTTCTGGGCTTGTGACAATGGTAAGATTGGTTTGTTGTTTTTTTTTTAATTTTTTTTCCCCACTTTAATCCTTGGGGAGAACAGGGGAAAATTGTGGGCCATGCCCTCAAAAAGGAGCAGTGAACTGCAGCTGCACCCTGAGCAAAGCAGCTCCCTCTGCTTGCCAGCCCCTTCTCTTCCTTGGGAAGAAATCATTAGTGTGCTGGTGAAATAGAAAATATCCTGCGGAAGAATTAATGGAACTGTTTGGAAAATAAACCAGCTTTTATTTTTCCACATACAGTTTGTGTAGAGCTTGGTAGGTTAAAACAACAATGCTCTCCTTCTCCACAGATGAGGTGGGATGGCAGGAACCTGTGCTGCTCCTTGCATTAATTTGTTAAATGCCACTTGTGTTATGAACATACCCCTAAATAACAAAGGGGAACAGATGATTCTTGTGAGGGTATTTCTTGATCTCAGGGAAATGCCAGGTAATCATGACCATCTCTTTGTATACCTGTGTAAGGATTGAGCTTTCAAAAGTAGCCCCTAAAAGGGTGCACAGTAAATGTGTGCGTGTTCTCATCTCCTCCCATCTCCATGAGCAAGATGTGCACATTTCTAGATAATTACCTGTCCAGTTCACTCCTGCATGGGCTCTTTTTGTTTTAATATAATGTAGGCACCAAGAAAAAAGCTTGCATCTGTAAGCAGACAGTGAGGTGCAGTTCTTCCTCCTTGGCTTTCCCTGTGATCTCAGCAGCTACTCCGTTCCCTATACCTCACCTTCCCAGAAAGAGTGCTCACAGAGGAGTAATCACCACTGGTTTGTCTCTGTCCCAAGCAGTGGTTCTTCCACCATGTCCCTGGAGGGACCACTTTGGAGGTCACTTTTGAGAATTTGGCCTCACCAGAGCACTAGAGCTGAGAAATTCCCGATGACACAAAGAGCTGAAACATCCAAGGAGAGACTATTTACAAGAGCATGGAAGAGACAGGTGAAGGGAGAATGGCTGCAAACTGAAAAGGAGTAGGTTTAGATGGGATATTGGGAAGGAATTCCTGGCTGGGTGGGTGGGCAGGCCCTGGCACAGGGTGGGCAGAGAAGCTGTGGCTGCCCCTGGATCCCTGGCAGTGTCCAAGGCCAGGTTGGATGGGGCTTGGAGCAACCTGGGCTGGTGGAAGGTGTCCCTGCCCATGGCAGGGGTAGGATGAGATGGGCTTTAAGGTCCCTTCCAACCTGAACCTTTTCATGACTTAATGATCTACTGAATTCATAATGGAATTGTTGACTGGCTTCAGCAGAAGAAGAGCTGGGGGTTGACCAGCTGTGATGGTCCTGGCCTGCTACTGGAATTGGTGGGAATGGGGTGTTGAAGGAAGGTGTCCACCATCTACCCTGGCTGTGCAAATAAGAGAAATATGAGAGTTAAACTTATTTTCCTGGACATAAACAAGTAAGGGAGACTGGATTCTAACCCGCTGTTCAGCTGTGATTACTGTCTGCTCCTGGAGATAGGAAATTGCCTGTGAACAGAGTGGGAAACTCTGATGAGAAGAACATGGATGACACAAGTTCTTTTATTTTTTTCTCATTTCAGTCTCTAACATGTCTTACAGGGTCAAAGAGAAACTGCCAATAAAAAGAAGAAAAAATTCTGATAGAGCATATTTGTAACTCTTTTCCAGCTTTAAGTCATCTTGAAGAAGTAATTTAACCATACTGCGCTGGCTGCCATTTGTAAATCGTTAATTAACAAGGGAGCAAATAATAATTACTGCTGGAGCTATTCAATTAGAAGATGTTGCCTTCCAAACTTTGTTCACACGGTCTGTGTTACCAATACCATGTCTAGAAATATACCACAAATGCTGGCAAAAGAACAAAACCCCAAGTTTTCTCCCACCATTACACAGCAGCAATTTTTATTATTTTGATGGTTATTATTTGTGGCCTCCTAATTCATGTGGGTCAGGAATACATCTCTTTGTGGTTTTGCTATGACAGTATTTTGAGAATAAGAGATTGAAAAAGGAGCATACAAAAATTCCTGAGAAGAAAATGTTGTCCGTCCTTAGAACATGCCTAGGAAAGGTTTTGACTTGCTGGGAGACAGTGAAGAAAATGGAGAACAAATGCATGTGCCTGGTCTGGAAAACCTAAAGTTAACTCCACATGTCAAACTGATTGCCTGACACAAGGCAGGCATATTCTGTGATGACAAACAAATAGCACCTCCATCCTGCAGACATCCCCTAATTATAAAAGAGAAATTATTTCCCATTTTCATTGCCAGCAAATGTATGTTACTCTGGTGCACCATAATTTCAGTCTAAGTACTGTATCAAAGTTTGCTGAATGTGAAGCACAAAGTATGTTAGACATTAAACTGTAATTACAGAAGGGAGTGGATTTCTAGAGTATTATGTTTTTTGGTAATATTTTATTTTATTGGTTTTCAAATATACTTAGACTGCCAGACTAAGCAGGCAGAATAACAGCAACACGGAATTCCAGAGTAACATATGACTTTAATAAAATAAAGCAGGATGGTTTCCTTTACTTGTATGGCTGAAAAGAATGAAAAGCATTACTGTGCCCTCAGCCACGGTGCCATCCAGGTCCATGCCCAGGCACGGATGTCACCTTGGGCAACTCACCCCCATCCCCACATTTCACCCCCAACCCTTGGTTTGGGTTCCCTGGGAGGCAGAAATTGGCTCCTGTGATGGTGCTGAGCCAGTGTTTGGCACAGTGGAGCTTTGATCTCAGTTTTGAGCTCTTCTGCTCTGGAAATACAGGTAATAACTAATGATGGAAAGGGAGGTGCTGGCAGGGGAAGGTGAACGTGGACACAGGAAACACAGAGGGGTTATTCAATCCATATGTCTTTTTTTGTTGCTTTGCACTTCCACTCTGTCCATTTAATTTCCAATGAGTGGCACAGGTGGTGAGCCTAAAAAGGCGAGCAGGCGTGTCCCGAGGTGGGATCAGAGGTGGGATGGATGCTGTGTTATGGGATGAGCCGGTTCCCCTGGGCTGTGCAGGTGTCTCTGAGCAGCAGCTCCGTCCCCGCTGTCCCCCTCCTGCCTTTCCATTACGGCGCCATCACTCACAGCTTCGCCCTCCGTGCCTCCCGTAATGATCTGCACTGCTCCTGTCTCCTGCCATGTCCACCTTCCCGCACGTCAGGCTCTGGAAGCAGCCGGGAATGTGGTGCTCGGAACGTGACCAGCTTTGCTGGGGATAATTTTCTACATGGCTGAGAATGCACACGTGTGGGCTGAGGGCTGAGGCACAGCCTCTGCCTCCGAGTGCTGCTCCAGGGGCATCTTCCACACCCTTCCTCGGGAAGGTGTTCCCACCTGAAATTATATTAACACCATTTCAACATGACTCTTCTTGTTCACATTTACCATTCTCTGCTTTTTTTTTTTTTTTTTTGGGGAAAGGAAAAGCTCAGAAGAGCTGTCACTGCCAAGGAAAGGTGAAGGAGTGTTTAGAGAAAGACTGGTTTGGGTTGGAAGGCACCTTCAAGACCTTCTAACTCCATGTCCTGCCATGGGCAGGGACACCTTCCACTGGACCAGGTTGCTCCAAACCCCGTCCATCCTGTGCCTCCCCTTGGCTTGGGGAGGAAATGCTGAGCATGAGCTGGTATTTGACACACAGAGCATCCTCAGCAGTGAAACAGCAGCTGAATTCAGCTTGATTTTGGGTGACGTGTGGTGCCACGGAGGTGGCATCGGCTGGAAGGCACCAGGTGCTGCACCTGGAGGAGACCACTCTTCTATGGAGAGCTCTGTCCTTTAAAAGCATGCCTGCTTCCTCACACTCTGCACTTCCAGTTGGTCACTGGAGTTGGTCCACTGCTCTTTACAGAACCAGGTGCCAGTTATGACAATTCTTTTTTTTAATTCAGACATTTTTTTTCTCTTCTTCTTTACCAGGAAATATCTGGCTATTTCTCATAGCAGGGTGGTGGATACTGTGCTTGTCTCAGGCTTTTACAAAGGCATTGCAACAAACAGTCACTTTTTGTTTAATTTCTTTATTCCACAATGAAGTGTGCCACAACTTTGGGACTTTCACATCTTCCGACAAACCCAAACAAACAAGCACCCAGTAAAATGTCACTGCATCAGCTCCTTTTCTAGGGAGATGAATTTCTCATCAGGGAGAAAAATATCTGGGGTTTTTTCATCATCTTGATTTGCCTTTAATGTGCATCAGCTTTGACTAATTGTGGAAAAGCTTTGAATGACATACTGAAATATTTTATTTATATGCAGAAAATGTTTGGGTGGTGGGGAAAGATTCAGATTTTGGTCGATGTGGCTGTTGAGTCTCTGGCACTTCCTCCAAGACCCCCATGTGCATGTTTTGTCCTGAAGGCAAAACCTCAAGTGTCTGAGCTGCTCTTTCAGCCTAAAAATCTTCTCTTATTGTTGACATTTGGCATGTGAATACCTGATTTTCAGGTGTAGGAGTAGAACACTAAAGTACTGCTGGTGTTTACACCAGGAAAACATGGCCTTGCTTCCCGACAGTGATTTATGCCCTGAACTCTCCAAATGTCTTTATTGGCTCTTTCCTGAGAGCTCAGGCAGAGCCACTGTGCTCTCAGCCAGGGCTATTTATACTCGTGCTGACACCCGGTGCCCTCTTCTGTACTAGTGGGGACCATTTGCACCACACCTGGATTTTGGGTTTTTTTAATCATAAGTGACAAAAAGTGGTAATGGAAAGCTGATTTTGTTCCTCCATCCCTCCTTGAGATCCCACATGGGCCCCAGCAAGGGCTGCAGGTTTTGAGAGGCTCTGTAGCTTCAAGAGCTCCATGGGGAGGAAAGGATGAGGGTCACGAACGGAAGAGCTCCTCCTTCTCTCACATCCCATCCTTTGAGGCTTTGTAACATCAATCTGTGCCAGGGGAGGTGGTGGAGTGCCCATCCCTGGAGGTGCCCATGGCAGGACTGGCCGTGGCACTGAGTGCTCTGGGCTGGGGGACAAGGTGGGCATCGGGCACAGGGTGGGCTCCATGGGCTGGGAGGGCTTTTCCAATCCCAATGAACTGGAATTCTGTGATGTCACAGCTGGGACCCCCTAACCTGACTCATGTGAGGCTGGTACCCAAGCCATGCCCAAACACCCTGAGGCACCAACCAGGATCCCTGTGCCCTCACCGGCAGCTGCTCCTGAGCTTGGTGGAGCTGGGCATCCTCATGATGCTCTGCCCCCACTGTGGGCAATGCAGCTCATCAATACTGCTGGTTTATTAATTACCCCAAAGGAAGGGAGGCACTTCTCACACAAATGCAGGCCCTGGCCAGGCAGAGCCAGCAGCCATGCTTTGCCCAGGAGCTGCCTAATGCAGCTCCTGAAACACTGCCAAAGGTTTGCTTTCAGAGCGTTCCTATGGGCAATATTTTTATAATATCTTATATCCCAAATGACCTTTTCATGTTTCCTAGAAGTCTGATTTATTTTTTTTTTTTTCGGAAAGAGCAAAATATCCCCAACCCTTTTATGTTTCCCATTCTCCACCCATCAGGTCCTTTCCTTTCCAATGCAAGGAACCAGCGTGAGGAGGGTTTTGGAAGGGAGAGCAGGGCAGTGGGAGGCAGGTTGTCCATCTACTGCTGTCATAGCTTGGCATCCCTGACCCAGGGAAGCTGGCAGCCGACCTGCCACAGGCACTGTGCCATCCGAGCAGATGGGCATGAGTGTGGCCAGAGAGGAGCCGTGTAGGAGCATTTAGTGTGGCAGCAAAGGGCAGAATTCCTGGACAGACGCTTTAAGCCCAGCCTGTTATTTGGGGAATATGCCCTTGATGTGCATGGGGTTTTTTTGGGTTTCAGTGTAGTAGACACATAATCATAAAAGAAGGAGGGAATATTTGAAAATTTCGATTTCTTTGTGGCAACGTGCCAATGAATCCTACTGGGATTTTGCTGGACATCTCTAAAAGCTGGAGGTACTCAGGTACAGCTGCAATGACAAAACCCACTTTTTTTTCAGGTACAAAACCACTTTCATTTTATACACCCTTATTTTTAGGTTGTTGCTGAATATTATACAAATTGGTGAGATCGAACTTGCAAGGATTTATTTTTAACTGCAAGTCTTTATTTTAAACTTTGATTCTTTATTTTAAACTTCAACTCTTTATTTCAAACTGCAAGTCTCTATTTTGAACTACAACTCTTTATTTTAAAATGCAGGTCTTTATTTTGACTTTAGTGGCCTGAGACCTGTGTTTTTGGGTGCAGAAGTAATGCTTTCAGATAAAAGGACACATGCAAAATTGAGTCAATATATCCTGGATGTCCACCTTACGCTCTGTGTCAGGGATTGGTTTCCATTTGGGATATGTGATTTAATATATCAAGAAGCCCTGACAAGCTGGTGGGGTGGAGGGAATGTTGAGCTGGATTCCATGTTGGAATATGCCCATGTCCAGATTGATTCCAGCTGACTCCAGCAAATGGATGAGGAATGCAGTCACCTCTGGCTCTACAATCCACACAATCTGACACCTCTGCCCCTAAAACGGCCCATCAGAGGTTCCCAGGACAGTCAGTTCCCAGAGTTTGGTGTCTCTCCCACCAGGCAAGATGGATCTGGGCCCTTTTCCTTCTGTGCCCTGGACCAGAACCAAGTAAAATTACATGAGTGTTGGCAGATGTATGTCTAATCCGTTCCTCGAAATTGCCAGTGAGTTTCACAATCTCCCATGGTAATTTGCTCCAGTGCCTAATTATCCTTTCAGATAGAAAAACTCCCTTCCTGCAAGCTAAAACCTGTTGCTTCTTGTCCAGCCCTGCCTGGACATGGGAAAAAGTGCTTGTCACCTTATTTAAAATAATGAATTACATATATATGCTTTCATAGGCATGTACAGAAATATATTTAAAATAAAAATAGTATTGAGAGTCTCCTTCCTCTTTCTAGACTAAGCAAACTCATCATGGCTTTTCTCAAATGTTTATAATTTCCTATTATTTTCTTCTGTACTTTCCCCCAGTTTTTTGTCACCTTTTTTTTTAAAGACTGATGTCAAGAAATGGGCATTTTATTTTTATTGTGGCTTTAATGGTGCTCTGCAGAGATCCCAGAAAGTTATTTCCCTTTTTGTAACAGCTCTGTACGTGTTGACTCACACAAATTCTGAGCCTCACTTTCTGCAAAATTTCACCATTGTATTTGTGTGAATTGGATTTTTCTTCCTATATATATATAGTACCTCACACTCATCTTAATTAAATGTCATCATTAGGATGCTTGCTCCAAAATAATTTGCAATTTTAATACTTGCCATCTCTCGCAGCTCGGTGTCATCCAAAGTCTACTCTCTCCTCTGTCATCCAAGTTGTTAATGAAATATTGAACAGCATCGGATCCAGGACAGATCCAGCTGGGACCCTGCGTGGTGTGTTCTCCAGCCCTGATAAAGAAAGGAATTTCTGTCTTTCATTTAGAGCCCTGGATGATCTAATCCATTGGATTAGATGGCAGCTACAAGAAACAATGAAAAAACCAAATAGTATCCTCAAAATGCTTTTTAAAAAGGCTCATTTTTGGAGAACTAGTTATAATATTTTCCATTTCATATCCTCAAGTCCTCTCAACATACCTGTGCCATATTTTACATCCTTAATTTTCTTTTTGAAGGAAAAAAATCCCTACTGTCCCCCTAGAAACAGCCCCACAAAGTTTTGAATTGGGGAAATAGAGAAACAGAATAGTTAAATTCCACTTTTTGTGGTATTTGGCAGATTTATAATTATTTTTTCCAGTAACAGGCCTAAAGATATCAACACATCTTTATTGTGACCACTCTGCTTTTGCAGTGGAAAGAAGGTAAAAGCAACACCAAAAAAAAAAAGGCAAGAAATCAAGTTTTTATATAAAACTCCAGTGTTTTTTGGCTAAGGTAGGAATTTTTAAAAATGAAGTCTTCTAAACTCACAGATTTTTCTTTCCCTAATGGTAGGTACATTGGTAAAAGCAACACCATTGGGTTCGGTTGAAATATCCTTATCCCACCTATGGAAATTGTCTGGGAGAAAGCAGAACCTCCCTGGCCCAGGCCAACCTGAACTAAACCAGAAAAATGACAAGGTACCACCACCAGGCTTTGAGAAAAACCTCAAAGGGCATAGAGGTTAAAGAACAATCTCAGCCCTGATGGCTTTTTCATGTATTTCAGTTCCCTCTCCTTCAATCCATGCAAGACACACTTTGTAATGATTCTATCGGTGAAGCTCAAACTTCAGCCGTGTTTAAGAGGTTTAATAGATCCAAAGAGTCCAACCATTCCTGGTTTCCTGCCTGCCACAGGTCAAAGAGCCTCACCTCATTGTTTCTGCCCCTTGGTCTTACTCCCTCTAATGCTCTTCAGCCATCAGCACATAGACACGTGAAATATGCTTCACAGAACCACAGAATCCCAGAATCATTCTGGTCTGAAAGGACCCCCAAGACCACCAAGCCCACCCTGTGCCCGATGCCCACCTTGTCCCCCAGCCCAGAGCACTCAGTGCCACGGCCAGTCCTGCCTTGGGCACCTCCAGGGCTGGGCACTCCAAACCTCCCTGGGCAGCCCCTGCCAACGCTTGAATGACCAAAGAAATAGAATTGCTCAAATGCTTTTGCAAAGAGACAGGATGGATTTATTCCCTAACATGGTTTTTTTTCTCTTCAGTTTTAAGAAATAATTAATTTTTAGAGTGTGGCATGATAAAAACTCTGGAACAAGTAGAAAATCGCACAGCCCAGTGCATGGAAGGATTATTTAATGTGACTGATGGAATACAATCCTGCAGCAGAACAGGTTGTGTCTGTACCTTGCAGAACCCTGGGACAGCAGGATCCATGAGGAGCTCTGCCCCAGGGACATTCCCACACGGCTCCACCAGACTCTCCCACCCTGCCAGGGGTGCAGGAGTTGTGACCTCCTGATCTCTGCAGTCCCTCGACTTCATGCCTTGGCCCTTAACCACGTTCCCCCTTTTGCTGCAGGAAAACTGAACTACCATGACTTTATTTGCCTTTCCATTTCATTTGAAATGAATCTACTCGATCTGCGCTTATTTTCTTTGACTGATTCCATGAAGTCTTTAACCATCTATCAGGCACAAATTCATAATCGTGTCGCCTCCTATAGTGTCCCATTGTGACATGGAAAAAAGGTCTTTCCATACTGTCCCACTTGACACTGCATGGGTGTTTGACTCACAGATTAATCTGGGATAGGAGAAATAAAACAGATTATTAAAAAACAGCCATATTCAATGTGTCCCTCCTGGCAGATCAGCTGTTCAGCTTCCATATGTGCAAAAGTGATTCTGTCTTCTATGTTTTTTATTAAATGGCAAGAGTAGGAGCCTAGAGTTGTCAATATTAACTCAGGAATCACAGTCTGAAAATCAGAATTTTGCAAATGACTATGTTTTTGGTGAACCAAGCTCATTTATTTACCTTCGCAGCTAGAAAAGACTCATCTAGGTAAGTAGCCAAGAACAAGAGGGTACAAATGGAGAACTGGAAACAGAGTTTGGCCGGGGTTGTATTGACTTTGGCAAAAACAAGATATGAAAAATTATACCTCAGATAAAAATAAATTATAATCTGCAAGCGTTTGAATTAGAGGAGTTCTTCATGTAACCTTAATAAATGAATGTTAATTCAGTTACCAATTTGTAGCTATGAAACATAACTAGTGATGTTATTCTTTGGAACTTGTTTTGGAAAAGATTGCATAACCCATGAAGCAATTCTTCACCAAGTGCATAAAAGTGTCAGCTTATGGATAATTTATGCAGCCAATGTTAGTTATGGCCTGTTTAATTGTACTTAATGCTGCTGTATGACATCATTCTTTCACTTACCAATTGAAAAAAAAAAAAAACCAAAAACCAATCCAAACCATTTTAAAGATGAAAAGATCTGTGCATGAGTTTTGATTTTTTGATTTAAACTGTGCAAATCAATAATTATCACTGGTGTGTAAAGGGCTTTTTCAAGGAGTGATTGGCATACACAGTCTATGTATTTACTATTTAGTTAGTTAGCTTAATTACAATTTACTCACTGTGTATGTGTTAACTAATACACTGTTAATGTGCCTTGAGCAATTAATTTTGCCAACAGCAGAGTAACTGGCTCTATGCACTTGCCCCTTTATTAGTGGCAATTATTAAATCCAATTTTACTTGTACTTACTCCATTTCCTCTGCTGCCTAAAGGGCATCCCTACGGGAGGGTGAGGACTCAGAGCTTCTGTTCTCAGCCTTTCCATCCTCCTCCTCTCCCTGCTCCCAAAGCAGGAGCAGGGTCAGAGGGGGTCAGTGAACCCACAGGAAGGCACAGGAACATCTTCATGGAAGAGGGAATGAGTCCATGTCCAACATTCAGCTCCAGAAAAACACTTTTCCTTAGGTTTGGAAAGAATTGAACTTTTCTTTAACAGGGTGTTGGATCCAGAGGCATAAGACACCTCCAAACATGAAAGATTGGGGTCACTTAGGCTGTTATATCATAGAATTATAAAATGGTTACAGAATATAGAAATATAGACTATAGGAATTATAGAATGGTTACAGAAGGGCCTTCATGGTCATCCAGGTCCAATTCCCTGCCATTGCAGGGACACCTGCCATTAGACCAGGTTGCTCCAAGCCCAGTCCCACCTGGCCTGGAACACTGGGAAGGAGAGCAAAGGGACTTAGTTTGAGGTCCTTGTTATATACCTTTGGCCTATTGAAAGCCAGTTTATTTGGCTAATTAAACTATTAGGCAAAAAGTGCCTTTTGCTGTGAACTCTCAACGAGCCAAAGGATTGTTTATCAATATCTTCTCTCGGAATGACCTTCTCCCTGGCTGTCTTCTCAGAGGGCAGCAATGCTGTCCCATGGTTTACAGATCACATTCCCTGAGTCGCTGTGCTGGCTCCTGCTCTGCTGAGCAGAATTGAGGCTGGGGTGTGATGTTGGCAGCAGAAGAGCTGGCCTGGCACTGCAGTTCCCATCCCCTGCAGGATCCCCACCTGGCACAGCCAGGCAAACCTGGGCCACGGTTAAATGGGGCGAAACTGCTCCTTTGGCAAGCACTGATCTCAGGCTCTCACACTCCTCCTAATTTTGTCTTTCCAAATATGCCAAGCAGTGCCATTTTGGTGATTCCAGAGCAGATTTTTGGTTTACCAGGTCCCAATGACTTCCAAAAAAGATGAATAATTAACAGATTTAATTGATGATCTTGGTCCATGATTGTGTCTATCAGAAAAAAGTTTGTGGTCCCTTAGAGGATGCACAATCCTTTTTTGCAACAAATATCATAAGGGATTTGAAACCAAAGTGATTCCAGGGTCTCTAATGTCCAACAGTACACACATGGGTAAGAATTAAGAACACCACAGGCTCAAGTATTGAAAATTCTTAATTTGTGGGTCACACTGTGAAATGTGCATTCTGTGAGCACCCACTGACTGGCACAAATGTGGGGTGTGAACTCCAGTGGTTGGAAGCTTCCCCCAGGATTTCAGTTCCTAGTCCTGCTTAGGAAACTCCTGTCCCAAATGTAGATCCTGATGCAAAGAGCAGTGACAGCAGCAGTTTTCCCTTGGCTTTAGCCGGATGGGAGCATGTCCTCCCCTCACCTCCCAAGGCATCTGTGTCTCCCCTGGCTCACCTGCAGCAGAACTGTTTGGTGTGCTGTCCAAAAGTCCTCCACCATGGAACAGCACCAGTGTTTTGAGAGCTGGGCTATTGGAAACCCCAGAGGTAGTGAAAGATCACCTTGTTCAATCTTCTGTTTAAATCCAGTCTACTTGCTGCAACTGGTTTTGTATGGAAAACATCCCACCAGTAGCTCTTGGGGCAGCCAAAATGTAGACATGCAGAATTCTTCCTGATAACCTCTGAAGGAGGAGCAAAGTCTGTGTCCCACTTCACATACAAATGATCCTGCATTACACCCAGGAGTAAATAAGGTTGTCGTGTTGTTGCTGTTCTTTCCATGCACTAAATTTTCTCAGCCAAAATAAAAGGGAGTCCAGAAAGACTTTTCTGATTTGAAACATAGAATTTTCCATGCGTGTACTGACGCATATTCATCAAATTTGCATTATTATGACAAGATTTGACTTAAATGAAAGCCAAGAGTACCCAGAATGTTGCAATTTCTGCTTATGAAATATATCTTAAAGACTATTGCACTTTTATGGTTTGATCACAGGTAAATTTAATATTGTTGGTGACAAACAAACTCCATATCACTTCTTGATAACAAAGCGAAAATTGTGTTTTCTGTTCTTGTTCCTGGAGATGCTGCTCTCACATGGGGAAAGGTACAGCACTAACAACATATTTGCAATTACCTGCAAGACTTAACCAAGGAAGTAGTCAGTTTATAGTTACCTTCAATATGTAAACTACAAATTATTAGTGCATGAAAATGGCAGCGAAGTTCTGTTGCTGGGGTCTAGTAATTTTGGATATTTTCCATGCTATTACTGCCTGCTCCATATACCTTTACTGGTTCTTTTTGAAATTAAGTTAATGGCACTCCTCAGAAATGGACTGCCTACTGAGAGGGAAAGCTTGCTTGCAAGGATGGACTAACTTCCTACTGGGAAGCACTGATTTGGCACAAACAAAGAAATGCTTTAGCATTAATTTACTTCGGTATCAAAATATTTAGAATAAATTATTTAAAATATTTAAGGACCAAACGGTCAATATTTGCTTTTAATAAATGGGACCCGTGTACAAATATTTGATGCTGAAATTTCCTCCGGTATCTCCCAGCTATATTACTGAGATAATGCATTCTCCACTTGCCAGGAGTGGTTGTTTTTTTTCCCTCCAGGCAACCAGGGACACATTCTTGAACTGGGGCTTACACTTGTGTGCACCCACGTTGGTGTGCACCTACTCTCCTGCGGATGGAGCTCTGCTCGCATTAGCACAGGTAATATCCCTGTGTTTTCCTCTGCTCCCACCACACAGAGGTGAAAGCAAGCTGAACACAGATGGGCTCCTCGCCACTGCCTACCCAGGTGAAAGTCACAAAAAAATATATTTATTTGACTTGTTAAATTGCCACATCCTTTGTAAAGTGCTCCAGCAGCATCCCTTCTCCGGCACGAGGCTGCAGAGGACAATACTCTTGTGCACGTGCCTGTTGTTATCCCACAGCCCCGAATTCCTTTCCTTATCCATCTATATTGCTCCAAGTCCCACTAGTGGGTCACTTCCTAAACTATGGTACCATGATTTTCCACTCATCTGTGAATCTGAGACTCATCTTCATCTCTTTTCTCATGACTGGAATCAGGATCAAAATGGTATGTCTCCTGCTGAGCAGATAGGAGAGATAATGAGGACCTGCTCTTACAATATAGTTATGTCAATATTACCCAAAATACTTGAATTTTCACAGTTCTGTTTTCAAGTCTAGAAATAGGTGACTTTGCAGACAGTGACCATTTCACTGGTTAGCAACTTCTAAAATCTACTCTGCAAAGTTCAGAATATTTAATGTTTGGGTTTCTTTTCTTTTCTTTTCTTTTCTTTTCTTTTCTTTTCTTTTCTTTTCTTTTCTTTTCTTTTCTTTTCTTTTCTTTTCTTTTCTTTTCTTTTCTTTTCTTTTCTTTTCTTTTCTTTTCTTTTCTTTTCTTTTCTTTTCTTTTCTTTTCTTTTCTTTTCTTTTCTTTTCTTTTCTTTTCTTTTCTTTTCTTTTCTTTTCTTTTCTTTTCTTTTCTTTTCTTTTCTTTTCTTTTCTTTTCTTTTCTTTTCTTTTCTTTTCTTTTCTTTTCTTTTCTTTTCTTTTCTTTTCTTTTCTTTTCTTTTCTTTTCTTTTCTTTTCTTTTCTTTTCTTTTCTTTTCTTTTCTTTTCTTTTCTTTTCTTTTCTTTTCTTTTCTTTTCTTTTCTTTTCTTTTCTTTTCTTTTCTTTTCTTTTCTTTTCTTTTCTTTTCTTTTCTTTTCTTTTCTTTTCTTTTCTTTTCTTTTCTTTTCTTTTCTTTTCTTTTCTTTTCTTTTCTTTTCTTTTCTTTTCTTTTCTTTTCTTTTCTTTTCTTTTCTTTTCTTTTCTTTTCTTTTCTTTTCTTTTCTTTTCTTTTCTTTTCTTTTCTTTTCTTTTCTTTTCTTTTCTTTTCTTTTCTTTTCTTTTCTTTTCTTTTCTTTTCTTTTCTTTTCTTTTCTTTTCTTTTCTTTTCTTTTCTTTTCTTTTCTTTT
>VWZG01021049.1:312142-327566 GCA_013396735.1 Grallaria varia | reverse complement strand
AAAGGAAAGGAAAGGAAAGGAAAGGAAAGGAAAGGAAAGGAAAGGAAAGGAAAGGAAAGGAAAGGAAAGGAAAGGAAAGGAAAGGAAAGGAAAGGAAAAAGAAAAAAGGAAAGAAAAAAGGAAAGGGCTGGGAGCCAGCAGACATTGTCACTTCCTAAAAAATGCTCTAAATAACTCTAAATATTCAACCTGGAAGTGAGAACAGCACCAAACAAGTTGGAGACAGCTCCAGCCTTGCTGTGGACAGTCAGGAGCCATGTGGAGCCCAGAGCTGGCACTGCTGGACAACAGGAATATCAGCAAAACCCTCCTGCTTTATCACCTCTCCCATGGCTCAGGGCTCCAGGCACTCCAGCCCTGTCACTCCATAAACGCGTTAAATGAGTCGGGGATTTTGATCAGATTGTGATTCTCATTAGTAAATCTGAATACAAATAGGTTTTACCCTAAATAACTATTGTTGTGTCCACGTCGCCTTCCCAACACGTTGCATTAGGAAAAGTTAATTTTATATGACTAAATATAATCAGAAACACAACATGAGGCCTGTCAAGTTGACATGGTATGATGGGTACCTTAACACTTCCCAGCAGGTATCGTTGTTTGCACACTGCTTAAACTTGTTCATCAATGACTCCTTACATGATAACCAGAATATTAACAATGCACTGAAGGTGGCACCGGGCTCCCGACACAGACAAATGCATTTCATCAAAGGGGGTGACTTCCAAAGGAACAACTGCAGCTCCTTTTGGAGTTTCATCCTCCTCCTTTTTGCCTCTTCATTTTTTTTTCTTATACCAAAACCAAGCCCCTGTTGCTCCTTCCATGTCACGGATGTGAAACCAACCCCAAAACTCAACAAAAGAGTTTACAGGCAAAAACAAGGTATAAATGAATGTAACAATCAGCGGTGACAAGATAGGAAAGGTCAGAAAAAGGTGTTGAAAAACTTGAGTATGCAGGTGTAAGAAGTGTGTGTAGGTAGATAATTTGTTAACGAAATAATTATTCCCAGCAGTCCTCTCAGCACTGTAGGTGAGGTACCACCAGTGGCACAGCATGAGCTGTTTTAGTAAAAAAAATAGTGAATCCAAGAGTCAAGAAGGAAATTTTTCTCCACTGCATAAAAAATTAACTTCCTGAAACATCTCATACCTGTTTGTTTTTTTTTTTCTTCTCTGGTTGATCCTGTAAAATCTATGATTTGCTTTATTTTTAGTCTGTAGCTGCATTTTTGGTGGTGGTGCTCAGTCAAAGGCTAGATGAGATCTTGGAGGTATTTTCCAACCTTCATGACCCTACAATTCCAGTATTCCTATATTGTAGGGATTTCAGGCTACTCTTGGAGATCCCTTTGAGTGCTCCACCACTTACCCAACTATTTTATCTACTGTCTTACGGAGTTTATTCCAATCCTAATCAGTATCTACTGTATAAAACCTTGATGGTTGGGCTTTGATTGCTTTTCTTAGACCGAAACTTCCACATCTGCTGTTTTATGGAATTTGGACTCTGAAGGAAGTAGGTCTTTCCTTACAGCTGAGAATCCATGCAGGGCCAGCCCTGTGCTGTTTTAGCTCCCCCTGTCACACCATCACTCTGCCCTTGACAGAGGTACCACATCACTCCTTGCACAAAAATCCTAAAGATGCCTTCCTTGCGCTTCCCAGAGCCAGGGAAACGATCCAGGATGAGGAGCTGAACCTGCTGCCTGTTCAAACAGACCCACGGGAAACTTTGGATGTGAAACTTCCCTTGCTGCCTTCCTGCCCTTTGCCAAGCCCTGACTTTCCCCCATTAAAATATAGCACCTCTCTATTTTAAAACAAAGCCCTGCCCTGTATTTTAATTGAGACCCTGGTCTCCAGCTCCCAATACTTATAATCAGATTCCACTTTTCCAGCTAAAGCTGTTTATTGATGTCCTACTTTTTTCACCACCGTAGCATGTCAATAAATTGGAGAATAGTTCCGTATGTTAGATTTCCCCAAGCTTTCGGGGGAAATCCTTTGACAATTTGCTGTATAAAGTCAGTTAATTGCTTTATATAGCAGAGCAATAGCAAGTATTTAGACATATCATATGACAGACATTCCGAAAATATGGCAAAGACATATTCGTCAATAAAATGAATGCTGGAAAAGTAAATTATTGTATTATGTGCAAGTTCTGGGTTTAAGCTGAGTTATCTTGATTGTACTAATAACTGACATGCTTTAACCAGCTGTCTGAAAGAAACAGCTCCTGCTTATTTTCCTGAACCTTCTCAGGACCTCCACGTAACCAACCAGAAAGCAAATCTCAAGATGCCCCAGAAAATTTAATACAAAAACGAAAGTTCAAATTGTATTTTATTTGAAGTCGGGTAGGGCCGTAATAGAAAAAGATCATCAAAAACAATGAAAAGAAATAATTGTTAATTTCTACAGTACCTTGAAACAGAAGCCCCTGAGAATAAATAGAATAAGAATACTATTAAAATTTCCTCTTTTATTATATCTTCTCTGCCAGAGTAATTGTTGCTGTGTCCAATATATGCAGAGGACAATTTACTAGCTGTTTTCTATTAGTTTTTAGCATTAACATATACAGAAATAAAATGAATAGCTAGCTTTTCTTTGGTTAATTAAATGACTGACAAGTCACAGATGTTGCTGCACCGACTCTTCCATATGATTAAAAGAAAAAAAAACCCAACCCTGGCAAACAAAAGAACAGTAGCCCAGCAGTGTAAATGGTCTCTTTATTAAGTGAATATTGATGCTACATTATGATTTTTTATGAATGTGAATAAGGTAGAATACTTGTTCTTTTTCCAAGTTTTATATTAAGATTTGAAAGGAAAACCTGTTTCCTACATAATTCCCACAAAGGAGTTCAGGAGATGGTTTACTGTCGAGGTGACCTAATTTACAGGAGGTTCTGCTTCCGCAACATCCATCACAGAAGTGCATTTTTATTAGCAAGATACGTATCTTTAATTTTTTTTCTCCAGCATAATTTTAATAGAATCTTGGTAGCAAAAAGCTGGTATCGAAAATAAATATTCCATTTCTATTCAGGACTTTGTTTCACTAAAAAATTTCAACAGATTTTATAGAAATATTCATAGGATAAGTATATTAAACTGCAGCTCACTCCCTTCCTACCTTGTCCCTACTTTATTAATAGTAGAGCTCCTCTTGGAGTTGAACAGGTTTCTCTCAGCTGTGGTGCTGTTACATGTTCCTGAGACCTGGATCCATCCATTTAATATCCAAATAACTGGAAATTAGTAATGTTGAGCTCTCAGCAGTCCCGGATCTTCTGAACTGTCCGGTGTGCTCTTGTAGTCAAGCATTTTGGGATTTAACAGATATTAATTTCTCATTTATTTTGCTTAGTCTGATCGTTTTGATGACCTTGTTTCTTACTTCTATGAGGTCATTAGTTCCTTCATCTAAAGTAGGGACAATAAGAGTTGGGAACAGAGTATTTTCCAAGTTTACCACTATTAACTACTTTTATTATGAATTGTAGACATTTGAGGAAAGCAGACATGATATAAAATTGCTTGGAGAAATGGAAGTAAAATAAATAAATATATATATACACACACACACATACACACACGCACGCACATATATATAAAATATAAGCATAAAATCTTATTATGTGTTCAGTGAGTTGTGCTAATCCAGGGACAGGACCCAGGAGCCCCAGGATCACTCTGGAATTGCCATCTCCCCATGGATGAGTGATGATGCCACCACTGCAGACACAACCCAGGAGCCACA
Organism: Grallaria varia; assembly: GCA_013396735.1. NCBI lineage: Eukaryota > Metazoa > Chordata > Aves > Passeriformes > Formicariidae > Grallaria > Grallaria varia. Next base: position 323,787 of record VWZG01021049.1, on the reverse strand, counting down.
GAGACGGGTCACCAGCAATGCCTGGAAGTTTGGGACAGGAAGTGAAGTAGAATAATTTAGCTAATTAAAGCAGCAAAGAATTTAAAAGGACAGAACGTAATTACTGATGATGGATTTAAGCCAGAACATTGAGACTGGAAACAATATGCTTGTGTAAAGTGCCATATTTAATTAACAGGGGCAGCTTAGGTATAATATTTACATATTTGTAAAACACTCCAGGAGCACAGAGCCTCTTTTCCATCAAGTGAGACCTCTGGTGCAGTATTGAATTACAAGAAAAATTGAATTTACAAGAAAATCTCCCCACTTACCAAGTTAAGCATTTTGCAGAGCTTGGACGTGGTTGGAGATGCTGAATTTTGCTACTGAGCAGGCCTTGCTCTGATAACCTGAGGAGAGCGAGCCAGAGCCCTGCTTCCAGCTCAACTCTTGGACAGCTGTTTTCATAAAAGAAGAAAATGGGTATAAATAATATTTACCTCCTTTTGTGGTTCTTTGAAGTCATTGTGTCTCCCTTCCAGCCCACAGGATCACCCAGACAGAACCTGCTGAGCTGAGCCTTAAGGAGACAATGTCAGTAATCACAGTGGGGTTGGATCAAGGGTTGGACTTGATGGTCTCGGAGGTCTCTTCCAACCCCGGTGATTCTGTGATTTCACCCTGGAATAGAAATAATTCAGAGCATCCCTACATGGCCAAGCCCTCAACCCACTGGCCACCAATTAGCTGTCATATTACCCGTAAATTCATTTGAAGGTTTGGCCCTATGAATTCAGGGGGGACCTCCGATCAAAACACAACTACAAAGGCCTCTAAAAGTGGGGTTTTTATTTTAATTGAGGAGTTTTCAGCGCTGGTTTCTGTGAGAAGTCCAGTGTCCCGCTCCGGCGTGGGATGGCAGAGGAAATCCTTCCCGCCCTCCCCACTGCCTGCATTAATTAGGAGGGTGATGAATGCTGCTCAGCCTATGTAAATAAATGTGTGCAGGAGATCGGAGCCCCGGCAAAGTGCGGCGATGGTTTTAGTGGACGGCAGCGTCGTATTTCACAGAGTCAAACTTGTGAGGGAAGAGGAGTGATATTTATGGAGTGCAAAGCACTGTGGGATTTTGTGGGAAACCACATATATTCGGCTTGTCAGAAAACATCTTAATATTTACTCTTACAATCCCTAGGCTACTGCTTTCTAAACCTAAAGCTTTCATTAGCCCATTTACCAGATATAAAACATTTGTAAGTCTGTTGAAAGAGTTACTTTGGGGAGGGGCATTTTTCACAGCAAAACGATGATACCTTTACATAACCTCCTTATGCAGCAGTGTCAGCTGCCTCATCCCATTGAATTAATTCCCTGTTTCCACATTCCTCCTCGCAGCCTTCGATGATTCCAGGCCATACCCTCAGCCCTGCTGTCTTCAGAAGGATCCCACTTGAGGGTATGTGCATCCCCATCGTCGGGCTGACCCCAAACCACCAGCATGGAGAGTGTTGGGGTCTGTCTGGGATTTCCAATGGGATGGCTCCTTGAATTCCTCTTGATGAGGTGGTTGTGTTGCCCACGTTCCCTGTTTTCTGCCCCACGGTTGTTGTTCCCAGCTGCTCCCAGTGCCCCTAATGGTTCTTGTCTCTATAGCTCACAAACCGCAGGGTAAAAAAAAAGCCTTTATTCCTTCCTGCCAGTTCGGGGCCACGACAATTTTACACTGAGAAGTTTTATAAATTGAAAATAAAGAAGTATTCCCTAAAACCTAAATAAGGATGATGTTTGTTTTGGTCAAAATAAATATTTTTCACTCCCGTCGCATGCACAATATGTTACATTAAGAAAGGTTAATTCTATATTAAAGATAATCAAAAACACAACATGGGGCCTGTCATGCTGACATGGTGCAATAGGTACTTTAATACTGCTCAGCAAGAACCCTTGTTATATTTTTTATATGTTAGTAGATGTCTACTTAGAATTGATCAAACCTTTCCTTCTGAAACATATATGCCAACACCTCCACAACACACTATAAACTAGACTCTCAGAAAACAATAATGATGCTTATCAGTCACTCGCCTTGAGTTTGCTTGTGAAAAACCTCTAGCTAGTGTGCTATTGGAGCTCTTAAAACATAGATCTTTTTGCTGCACTGATAATTCACTCACAGCTTGAGATTGATGACTATGTGAAGTCCATAAAAGATGTTACCACTATATTTTCTTCTTATGATTTATTTTATCATGTTGTCAAGGTTTGCAGAAAACAAGAAACAAATCAATGAATGTCATGCTTAAATATTAAAGAAGGCTGTAATACACAATTTTATTCAGATGCCTTATTCAATCTTGCAGCTCTGAAAAGGGTAGCAGCAGCAAAGCTTTTATTCGAATTACTTTTGGAAAAATTAATTTAGTGGGAATGTTGAATTGTGAATGGCAAAAGGGTAGCTAACCTTATTTGTTTAAAGAGGAATACGGAGTAACTTGAGGGGTTTTTCTGACAAAAGGTTTTGAGAACCTGAGGAAATTCCCTGGCTTTTCAACTCCAGGAACTTTGGAGTGGAATTGCTTAATGAGCTCGTACTTTCTAAATTAATGAAAGGTCTCCTTGGCGAAGGGGGGACGCGGCGGAGCTTTCGAGGAGCATGTCGGCATCAGCAATCCCTGGGTGCACAGAGCTGCTTTACAAAGAGCCTCTCCTCTTTCATTCCCACAAAACTGGGATCATGGAGCGCTCCTTGTGCAGAGGAGGGTGTGGGAAGGAAAGGGAAGGGGCCCAAAGCTGCTCCTGAACTGGCTCTCCCCTTCCTAATGCCCCTCTTTGGGCTCTGTTAGGACTTGAGTATAAAGCAGCAATTAAGCTCAGCTTGATTTTTTTGTTTGTTCTCTTGTTTTGCTTGTTTTGTTTTGTTTTTAATTCCCTGTTTATTCTTAGGGATAGAAGAAATCATGTCAGTGTATTTAGTTGCTTTATTTTTTCTTTTTTTTTTTTTTCAATTCTCTTGTGAATGTAATGTGTTTAAATCAGTGAAAATGACGTTTTCCCCGAGTTTTCTACTCTACCCTCTTTCCCACCTCTAGGAAGAGCTTTGGTGACCATTTTATCCTTGTCCTACAGAGGCAGACAAGACAGGTCTGAACAGACAGCACTTTGTGGCTTTTGCCATCAGCAAGAAAAGTTACCTTCTTATTATCATCTTGTGCCATTTTATCTCATTCTGGTTCTGTAACCATAACAAAGATGGGAGCTGAAAGAGAAGAAAACAGAGCAGAGATGTTTCCTAGTCCTTCATCTCCTGGGATCAAACAAGCTCTCCATGTCCTGGGTGAGCAGAGCCCCATCCTGGGCTGCAGAGTGCGTGGGAAGCGATGAGTCCTTGCCAGGGGTGCCCTCCAGCACCCGGCAGGTGCTGTCCCATGAGTTTGCTATGGCCTTTAAATTCATAAAATCTCTCTTTTAACGAGAATTACTGGTTTTGGTGTGCCTGACTGTTGAGTTCATACTTCTCTGGGCTAGAGGTGTTTTCCCAGAGAAATTGTGGCTGCCCCATCCCTGGCAGTGTCCAAGGCCAGGTTGGACAGGGCTTGGAGCAACCTGGGCTGGTGGAAGGTGTCCCTGCCCATGGCAGGGGGTAGAACTAAATGATATTTAGAGTCCCTTCCAACTCACAGTATTCCATGATTCTGTGTGTGGTACCTGAAAAAGCATTTCGAGGACCATTTCTCTCTGCTTTTTTGCAAACATTTTTAGTGCACACACCTTGTTTTCTCTCCAGAGACAGAACTGATAGTGACTGAGCAGAATAGGTAACATCATATTTGCCTGCCCTCTTAAGTACAAATGGAAGGATATTTTATTTGCAAATTTCAAAATGTACCCAAACATATTTATTACATAGTATTAAAAATAAAGTGTTTGCAATTCTGTGTTTTTCAAGTCTATTATTTCAATTATCTTATAACAATTTATGGAGGGAAAAAAATAAACACGGGACCCAAACTTAGCAGTGCATTCCCTGCATACTTGGTTTTGGTTTATTATGACACAGGCATGGAGAGTAAACTTAATGTTGATCAATTTTTACTCTCCAGTTTTTCTCCCTTTTCCCTGCCCAGCAGGGTGTAAAATGACAGTCAGATTAAAACATCATAATCAGGAGCAGGATTACCAACGAGGCCAAATTCTGTCCACAAAGGAGACACCAAGACACCCTATGCTGAAAACCTTTATTTCCTCAGGAAATCACAGAATCCTACACTGGTTTGGGTTGGAAGGGACATTTAAACTCATCTCATCCCACCCCTTGCCATGGGCAGGGACCCCTCTCACCAGCCCAGGTTGCTCCAAGCCCCGTCCGACCTGGCCTTGGACACTTCCAGGGATCCAGGGGCAGTCACAGCTTCCCTGGGCAACTTGTTCCATTGCCTCAGTCGCAGTTTTCATAGAAATGGAAGCAGTGGAAAAATTTTTTTTCCCTTTTTTTCCCCCCTTTTATTTGTTTTGGCAGCTGCTCTGGATACAAATCACCCACGGGCAGATGGCAAAGCAAGCCCCGTGCACTGGCATCCCGTGTAAGTCTTTCACTGGAGGTGTGATTGGTAGGAACTTCCAGCTCTGTGGTAACCTGAGAGTCCCTCCTTTGAGGTTTCAGCTTCTGCAGCTCCCACCTCTGCCAAGATCTAACTGGAAGTGCAGATTTTTCCCAGGCCCAAGTAGTTGCTTCAGCTTTTTTTTGCTTGCTTTGACATTTATTTTTTAATTGTGGTGCATCTCAGCTATTCAGACAGGGCTGGATGGAAAAGAAAAAAATGTTATTTTGCATTTTTTAAAAGATTTTTGAGATAATTTTTCTGACTTTTATTCGCACTGGGGAAGCTGATTTGCACAACAGCAGCCCACAGGCTGTGCTCACGTGAAAAATAAAATCAACCCAAATATACTGTTAGCAGAAGTTAATTCTAGGTTATGATTTCGTGGTTTGAGTTGTGTTATCGCTGAAGAGAGGATTGTTTCTTTTAGCATTTTTCCCCTTAAAACTTCAAATAATGTGAACTCTACATGGCTTTTTATTATCATTCACCCACTTGGAGACCCGCTTTTTCTGGCCTTTAAGATGCAGTTAACAACAAAAGAGAGGAAGATCACTGGGAAAGTTTCCACTGGCGCTGGAAATTGTTGCTTGAACTTTCCAGCAGGTCACCCCCATTCCTCAGCCCCTCTGGAAGGTCCGGGCGAGCTTCCTCACACTGTTCCTGGAGGAAACGTTGTGGTAAAGATCAAGCAGCACTCTGCTCGTGACCTGCTGCAAACGCCTTGGGCTGCAGCTCTTTCATTGCACACAATCACATTTATTAAAAATTCACCTGGAATGTTCCTCCTTGGGCCTCTTCTCCTTCACACAGCCTGGCTGCAGCTCGTGCCTTCCCTCGCCGTGCAGTAAAAAGGCACTGGCAGGTACAAACTGTGTGTTTTGGGATATCAAAATATTCATGTTTCCTGTAAGAGCTGTTGTGTTCCGTCACTGCTTGGGTGGGGGTTCTCCTGGACAACCCCGGGGGCCAGACCAGGTGTTAAGGACATGCTTACAAGGGCACAAGTTTAAGGTAAAATATCAGCTCTGTTGACGTTGAAGACAAATTCCCTGTGACATCATCAGGCCCAGGACTCCCTGGTTTTGGGAGGAGGTTCTGCCTCCAGTCACAGAGACACTGGTAGGATCTGTCAACTTCTTTGAGGAGCTGGAAGAGGAAAACCTCCCAAAGTGCATTGAGCTGTTAACTCACCCCAATTTTGACACAAAGAATTCCAGAATCCCAGGATCCCTGAGGTTGGCAAAGCCCTGCCAGCCCCCAGAGCCCACCCTGTGCCCGATGCCCACCTTGTCCCCCAGCCCAGAGCACTCAGTGCCACGGCCAGTCCTGCCTTGAGCACCTCCAGGGCTGGGCACTCCAAACCTCCCTGGGCAGCCCCTGCCAAGGTCTCACCACCCTTTCCAGGCAGAAATTCCTCCTGATGTCCCACCTGCCCCTTCCCTGGCACAGCCCAGGCCGTTCCCTCTCCTCCTGTCCCTGTTCCCTGGGAGCAGAGCCCAGTCCCACCCTGGATCCATCAGGGATTTGCAGTGCCAGAAGGTCCCCCCTGAGCCTCCTTTTCTCCAGGCTGAGCCCCCCCAGCTCCCTCAGCTGCTCCAGCCCCTTCCCAGCTCCATTCCCTTCCCTGCACACGCTCCGGCCCCTTGATGTCCTTCTTGGGTGAGGGGTCCAGACCTGGACACGGCCCCTGAGGTGTGACCTCACCAGTGAGGGGGACAAGAGTACAACAAGAATAAGCTGACTCTTTAGGTGGAAGTCAATTTCCCTGGAAGCTTGCAGATATCTGGCTGGTCTGGTTTTGTTTGTCCACAACCACCCACAGAAGATCTTACTTCAGTTTCCACACTGGCTGCTGATTTAATGGAGTTGCACCAGAGCACTGAAGAATCAGAAGAGGCTCCAACCCGGCATGCGTGTATGCCTGGAGATAGAATTTTTAAAAATACCCTTATTTACACAATAAATAGAAAGTTATTGTTTTGGCTTTCTTCTGGGACAGTCTGTAAGAGAAAAACCAGAGCCGGGGATTAAAGAGAGTGTGCAAGCAATGTGTAAACCATGAAATTCAATTAGTTCCTCTTAGGAAGCCAAATTTTGGTGAATACTGTAGAGAAAAGGTAGGGATAAAATGCCTAAGCCGAAGCTGTGCTTAATAAGCTTCAGTAATTAGTTATAAATGTCTTGTTAAACCTGGAAACACATCTCTCTTTGCCCATGTTTATGAGTGCTCAGGAAAACGGAGGATAGGGTTAAATAATTATTTAGAGGACTTGCCATCCAAGTTTTTGGGATGGGCTTTTTGGATGCTTGTGCTGCTTCCCAGGGCATCTGAATGAGTGTTGGGAAGATGGTCCGAGAAGGGGTTATGCAAATATGTATTTAAAAGGAATACTGGAGAAATAATGACCAGTTTTAGCAGCGAGGTCACGTACAACAAGCTGTACAGGAAATTAGAGGCATTGTCCTGTTATTGGTGTGTCCCTTTTTTACCCCCGCATCCTCTCGGTTTTTTGCTGTATCCAGTAACAATTTGATATTTGAATTGTTCAGTACCTCTTCAGAATTGGAAGGGTAAAAGGTAAATGGTGCTACAGCATGTGATGGATTAATTGGCAAATGTTCCTGTTATTGTTTCTGGCAGCTCTACACCCACCTCACTTTTCTCCTCCAAAAGGGCTCCTGAAGTCAAAAGTGCTGGTGAAAATTCCAGTGTCCAAAAACAGAACCGCAGCTCCAGCTCCACAATTCATCTTACAATCAAAGGTTCTTTGCTGTCAGTACAGGAACTGGAGCAACAAATGCTCACCAGAGGCAATTCCTCTCCCTGCTCCCTCCCCCCGGAATACACTGAAATCCCCCTCTAATCCATATTGGGAACAGTAAACGCCTTTGACCTATAAACTATTCTTTTTTTTTTTTTTTCTTTTTCTTTTTTTTCTTTTCCCAAGAAAAGTGTTTTCTTGACTGCATATTCCTCCTTCTATAGACTTTTTCTAAATATTCATTACTTTTGAAAGACTGGCCCAAACCTGAAACATTTCCAACTGGAGCCTTTTTCAGGGGGAGTGGGTCAAACTGGAGTTCCTTGATCCATTGTTACTTAATTTCTGGGTCAGGTTCCAGAAAGACCCCTTCTTCCTCTTTTCCTTTGGATGGAAAACACTCAAGAATTGATTTTCTGCTGGGAAACCTGCACAAGGTGGTTGGGATTTCACAAAAAACACAACACTTATGCTTCCCTAGATGGTGGAGCTCCCTCTTTTGGGGTCACAGCCTCAAAACCATCATGGGCGAGTCAAAAGGAGCCTCTTTTTTAATTCAGTATTCACTCAACTTCATGTACTTATTAATTTTCCTCCCTGGTTTATCTTTAAGCTAAGGACAAATGTGTCCCAGTGTCACAGAGGAAGTGATCATGCTCCCGGTGACAGCGAGGAGAGGTGGTGGTTGGGAGCCCCAAGGACACACCTGACTCTGCTCCTCCTGATCTCCTTCCAGTCCATCCTTGCCCAGGTTAAAGGGCTGCTCTAGACTGTGAGTGCTGAGAGTGCAGATCGTGCTATAGGGTGATAGCAGAAGTGTTTGGGCGTTTTCTGGCATGGTGGCTCCTCTTCAGACCCTTCCTCTTTGCTGCCAGCATGGCTCCAGCTCTGGGAGTGAGCACAGGGCTGGGTTTGGAGTGTTTGTGCCCTTAAAAACACCCTCCAAAGCCTTTCCCTGCCTCTTGGACATGACACTTAACCTTGCTGCCTCCGACTCCTCGTCAAGAAGGGGATAATAACACTTGCTTATCTACTCCAGAGCGGGCTTTGAGGATTAATTAATTAATATTTGTACAGTGCTTTGAACATAAGTGCTCGGTATTATCATTCTTACTTCACTACTTCAGGCTCATTTTCTCCTTTGGCCTGATGTGCCTTCCTGCTTTTCCGAGAGCCCCTCGCCTTGTCTCAGCCCTGCTGGGCTGTGCCCTTGTCCTGCTTCGCTGCGTGTCGCACCCTCCTCATGTGGCCTTCAGGTCTGCAGAACATCTGCAGAAGGACAAGAGCCAGCTCTGGCCCCTTCCTCCTCCTGTTCCCTCCAAGAGAAGCACAGCCTCTTGTAACTCCTTTTGTCTTTTCTTGAAAAGAAACAAAAAGAAAGAAAGGAAGAAAAATGGAAATGGTGGAGGAGGTGGGGGAAGAGAAGGGAAAGGAAAGCTTGAAGATTGTGTGTTTCTACTACCTTGAAATGGGCTCCTTGGAAAAAATTCCCACCTAGCTCCAACATGAACATAGAGAACACAGGAAAAAAATTGCCATAAAGCCATTTAAGACTTGTATAGTTGGTGATCTTTATCCTCTCGTCCTACACACCAACCCTACACGGATGTCTGTGTCCCATTGTCCACTGTTCCTCTGCGAAAGGGGCCCTGGCCCCAGAGCAGCAGCTCCTCGAGCTGCCCCAATGATTTGATGGTGTTCTGTGTCCCTTGGTTTGGCCCTGCCCATGGCTGGGCTCTCTCTGCTCCCCACCCGTCCCATCTCTCAGATGTGGAAGTGGGGCAGTGGCCGCTCTTGTCCCCACGTTGGAATGAGACACATCCAACACATGCCCCCTGCTGTCCCCCCCGGAGGCAGCGGTGCCCAAATTCTTCATTTTAAAATGTCACAGAGAGCAACATTGTGGCTGAAATCTGAGCGAGAAAAAATCCCGAGGATAATTTTATGCTGGCAGGATATTCCGAAAATTTGCTAAGGCACCGCTCAAAAACATCACCGGGAGAATATTTCACCTCTTTTCCCTCTCTTCACTTGTCTGTAATGGATTGGGCAGGAATTGCCTTTTCCTTCGTGTGTTTTCAGAGCTCCAATTCCTCCTTTCTCCCCGTTACTGCAAGAGAAAACCGTCTGTAATGTCTGAGAGTCTTTAATGTGCAATTCCACCAGCCTAATGGGCACCTGATGGTACAGATAGATTTGATTCCAGATTTGGATCTGCTGACATAAACCTTAATGCTTTTTATTGTGTGCCACTTTGGGAAATCCTGATTAACAGCAACAAAGAGATAATTATGCAAGATGAAGACAATGTAGTTGTTTTAAAAATAATGTATATCATACAATTAATGCTACTTTGTCCTATATCAAAGTCACACTACCTGCATTAATCATACACCCTCGCAGTTTCTAAACATTAATAGCAAGAAATAAAAAGAAGAACTCCTAATCCCGAGGAGAGTCGCAATAATGGGGGGTTGGGTTTCTTTGGAGAAGAGGAGAGGTAAGGGATGCAGGTTTTCAGCCTAGTTATTACAGAATGTAGAACATACGACACTGTCTTTTAGAAAAAGAAGCCGGTTTGGAAACCCTAATTAATAGTTAATTCAGTATAACCATCTTGCATTAAAGCAATCTGAATGGTTGGAACTGGAGGTGTTTTTTGAAATAAGGATTGGGGGGCTTTGTCTGCCTCTGACTGTGGAAGGATTCAGTCCCTAAACACTGGTGGAGGAGGAACAGGAATGGTTGGATGGATGGATACACACACAGGCCACATTTCAGCAATTCATCAGATTAAGCAATTCTAAAATAAACATTGGGAAATGTTCATTTATCCTCCCAAAGAATGTTGTCCTTTTGGGTTTCTTTGGGGGTTTCCTGACTTTTGAGCTCCTCACTGGGGGCAAAAAAGGACCAAGGACTTCACCTTAAATCCTGGTTTAGGTGTGGTATCCTAGAATTGTGGCTTTAAGGAGATGTAAGGGCCTGATTTTCCCTCCTGTTCTCCCAAAACATCACCTGCCACCATTGTTTACACCAAGCAATACCCTTGGACAAGGTCCTGCACCTCCTTTCCTTGTGTGGATCCTTCTCCATTGTGAAGATTGGTGGGAGGTGGGGTGGGTTGGGCAAGGCCCTTTCCCTGCACTCCTGCTCAGCCACCAGGATTTGGTGCTCACCAGGGTGCTTGGGGAACATGTCCCCCATGGTCATGGGCTCCAGCAGGCCTGGCATGGGCAAGCTGGCGCCCAATAATCCTCCATGCTCCCCTGGCATGGTGTAACCCGTACAACACCTGTATCACCAACCCCATGTGTCTGCATCCACCTGGAAAGACCAAACATCAAACCCACCTTTACAATTTTGGCCAATAAACGGCAGTAAAGAGGTTTCTATATAAACATTGGAGCAGCAACGTCACAGAATTAACTTTTTCCCCTTTATTAACAAAATTAGCCTGATCTTCCTCTTGCACCCCAGTTTTGTGTGTAGCACACCGAGGTTTCCAAAGGCTCTTTTATTCCATCTTGTTTTCCCCAAATACTCTTCCAAATGACAACTGTTTAGTGTCACTGGTGGGTCCCGAGCTGGGGGAATTAAGGGAAGGTTGGGGTGTGCTTGTTCCATTACCTTCTGCGGAATGGCTGGGGCGATGCCATATGTGCGTCTGCAATTAGACATTTTGATTTCCAAAGGATTTAGTTACCATTTGCTGAACCATTGAGTAATTACCAGAGGAAAATTGCACAATCTGTCAGTACGTCAGCTAAGTGTGTTTCTGGACAGCTTTATAGGCACCTTCACCAGTGCAGAGCCTTTGCTGTGCTTCCTTTGGTGTAACTTCAGTCCTTCCGCAGGAGAAATTCCTCAGAGCCAAGGAAATTCCAAAAAACAGTGCAAATACCTACAATTATACACCTGCCCCACGGAGGATATCTTGCCTCAGCAGGAAAGTGCCATTGCAAGGTAATATATTTCATTAACATGGTGGGGTTTTAAGGCTGTAAAGTGCTATTCTGGGAAACGGGTTCAGGGTTGGCCACTCAGCACTTCTGGTTTCCATAATTCCCTGAATTTAGCAAAGGCCCTTCTGCCACGGGCAGGGGGAAATTTCAAAGTGTGCCCCACCACGTGTGATGGAAGCAGAAGTATTTCCACCCCCAGAGCTTGCTGGGATGTAATTCTGACTCTTTTTTTAGTCGCTAAGGGAGAGGTTTCTATTCAGAAACAGAAAATTAAGGTTACCTTGAATAGAGAAAAAGCAGAGGCATCATTTACTCCCCTCCCTCCTTCTCCCCAC
>VWZG01021049.1:302142-307142 GCA_013396735.1 Grallaria varia | reverse complement strand
GCTGTGATGAATCCCCGCAGGAATTGGAATATGAAAATGAACAATCGGGGAGGTTTTTCTCCACGATAATTCTTTTTTTTTTTTTTTTTTTCCCCTGGAAAAATAAAAAGTCAGAAATTCTGCTGGAATAAGGCATCCCTCATAGCAGTCAATGCTGATGCCCTGATTTATGCCAGACTTTTTTTCCAACAAGTGGTCTGAGCCTGCCAGGGCAACCTCAAGGTGCTACAGCAGCCACAGGTTTATAGACAGGTTGTGATTCTGTCTATAAAAATGAAGGTTTTTTGGAGACAGCAGCAGAGGCGCTGCAGGCTGGGGGCTCTGCAAGGGGCCAAAACCCAAGTGGGTTTATGGTTGGACTCAGTGATCCCCAAGTAATTTCCTAAATAATTTTTTAGTTCTGATTCCAGTGTTATCCTGGACAGTGTTCAAGGCTATGTTGGATGGGGCTTGGAGCAACCTGGGCTAGTGGAAGGAACACCCCCCGAATAGCAGGGGCTTGGAAAAAAGATGATCTTGAAGATCCCTTCCATCACAAACTAGTCTATGATTCTATGATCTCCTGTCCATCCATGTTCAGTGAACCCAGTAAACCCTCTTTGGGTTTAAGTAAAATGGGCAAATAGCAGGAAAACTGCCATGGCAGTCCCAGTGAAGCTCTTGGGTTGTTTACCAGGTTACATTTAAAAATCCTGTTTGCAGCCCTTATTTTCTCTGGCTTTTTAGTGCAACAATGTTATGTTCAACTCTTTGGGGTACCTGGAAAATTGTTCTTAATTTGGATTCCCAATGAAATCTCAAATTGAACTGAGTGCTACAGAATCATTAGGTCTTAGGGAGACTAGAGGAAGGGGGAGGGAAGGGATGGGTTTGTCTGAGCACCAGGAAAGCCTTTTTTTGTTTCACTTTTAAGAGAATTTAACAATCACGTTAGGAAAAAAAAAATCTCGAGTTGTCAGTGCTGGTGAAGGAGCTCCAGTGTTGATGCCCCCTTGGCAATGCCTGGGAGTGCTGCAGGTCCTGGGGAGCATGGTGGGAGGGATGGTCACACAGAGCAAACCTTCTTCTCCTGCAGGTGGGTTCCAGAGGAGCAGGAGGAGCAGTGCTGGAGTCTGGGTCCTGCCCTCCTGAACTCATGGAGACCCTGGGCATGGTGGTAGCGATGGCTGGGAGAAAATACTGTATTTAATACTGAAACACAAACAATCACCAAAGTTTTCCAAAGGCAAAGGTGCTCAGGCTGTGTGCTGAACCCAAGAAGCCAGGCTTGGATTTATTCCCTTGATTTTAAAACAGAAAACCACATTCCCATTCCTGCACTAGTGAAGAACCCAAAGGTGTCCAGGGGCAGAGCTGTGCTCTCCCATTTGCCACCTGCAGCTCCCTCCATGGCCACAAATCCCTCCTGTGAAGGGGAAGCTCCAGCTGATGCAGAGGTGGTGCCACCACCACTGCTGCAGATCCTGGGAGGAGGGAGGAGCAGGGAATGCCAGGGCACTGAGGCCAAGGGTCCCCCCGTGGGTGCTGGTTTGGGGCTGTGCAGAGCTGCCCCTGTGATGTGAGCCCTGGCCAGCTCTGGCCTCGGGTGGGTGAACACAATCACAAAGCAAACCCCCCTTTTGACTTCCCCTGGTGAGCCAGGGAGGAGCTCAGACGTGTGGGAACACTGAGTTATGAGTCATCCAAGAAACCGGACTGACTTTCCAGTAAATCAGGGCAACTGGGAAGGTTTGGGGAGAGCAGGAGGGCTGGTGGGGCTTGGCCAAGTGCTGGAGGGAGCCAGGCAGCTCTGCCATCCCTGCTGGCACGCACTGAGCCTGCAGGCACGTCTTGCCAGTATCCAAAACCCGAGCAGTGGGGCCGCTCGGCATCCAAAGCCACTCCATTTCCTCCTCCACTTATTGAATTATTAAAGACAAATAAGAACCCGCTCCTACGTAAAGAACAAAAAAGGAAAAAAAACAAGATACTTAAGAGCTGGCAGCCAGGCTCAGCAATAAGTCATGGCACCAGCCCCTGGAATGTCCCGCTTGTATAAATGGGATCCTTCCTGGGAATCTTCAGGGTAAATCCCTCATGTTCAATCACTGGAAGAGGAAGAGTATTGTGTATTGTGACACAAGAAAAATTACATTAAGAAAATAATTAAACAAAACAGTCACTGTAGAGATTATTTATCTACGAGCTCTTGTGCCAGAGCTTTCAGCCATCCCAAAGGACAACCACTGCCTGGGGTTGGGAATATCAACATCTTGTGGCCTTCACGTGGTTCCATTTCTTTTTGCATTGTGGGATTTTTTTTGGTTAAGACCCTAATCACAAGTGAACTCTTGAAAAAAGTCAAATACAGCCACCAGGACATGGTTGCTCAACCTCAGCAGGTTGATGGAGACATTATTGGAGGTATAAACATGACTTTGTGACATTTGGGAAATAGTTGTGGCGCTTGGGGGGGAGGGAGCTCCCCAAAACGAAACAGACCAATGAGTGCTCCAGCCACTGAGGCAGGAAAACACCAAACCCAAAAAAAGGGAAAATCGGTGAATTTAGGGAAAGATGGGGAGTGTAGGAAGCTGTGTCCATGGTGGAGGTCCCTGAGGTCCCCATATCCCATGGTAGTTGCTGGCGATTGTTTCACTGTTTTCAGGCCAGGGGATGTATCAGACAAGAAAAAAAAAATAATATAAGAATAAAAATATTAGAAATGCAATCTTGAATAAAAATACAAGGAAAAAATCTTAGGAAAAAATAAATATTAGGGAAAAAATGTTTGGAAAAAGATATCAGGGAAAAAAATATCTTAGGGGAAAAAAATCTTTTCAAACCTGCTCCACATGTACAGCTGCTGAAACATCTGTCTGAACATGATGACACAAGCTGGAGTGGTGGCAGGCGGGGAGGGGGAGGCACTGAGGAGGGGGAAAGGCAGCGAGAGGGGACAGTGCCCAGGGGAGGGTCCTGTGCTCAGGCCGTGGCCAAGGCAGTGTCCCCACCTTTGGGTGCTTCAGCAAAACCCCCAAATACATTTTGGGGTCACCTCTGTGTGGGTACATGCCTTCCCTCCCCTTACTCAGCTCAGGGGGTTAAAATCAATTAAGGGTTTGGAAGGTGAGATCTTTGCCCAGGAAATTTGTCAGATTTTTAATTTATTTTTAATTTATTTTTTGCCAATCTCCCGAAAATTTCCAAGAGAGTGAAGACCCTGAACCCTCCGGAAAATGTGGCTCCACAGGTGGACTTAGCAAAACCCTCCTGCACAGGTAAGGATTTTGGGAGCTGTTGATCTGGGGAGAAGAATTTTATTCTCTGTCCTGGGGGAAAAAAAAAAAAAAAAAAGGAAAACCTCAGCAAAAACAATAAAAAAAACCTAACCCCAAAAATCCCTCACTCCTGCATTGTGCTGGAAAAAAAAAAATTAGAAGAAACTAAGTAGAATAGAACAGAAATCTGCCTGAATCAAAACAACATTATGCCAAAACCCCTTTCGAGGGAAGGGAAATGTCCACAGCAGCACAGCCCTGCTTAAAAATAGAACTGCCTTTGCCTTGTGAGTAACAAAAATACAGAACAACACACTCCTGCCATCCCAGCTTTGAAGGATGTCTGTCATATGCCTGGGCTTATTTTACGCCCCTTCCCTTTTTTAAAAGAGGAACAATGCCATCTTCCCGAAAGGAAATAGGCAATAAAAACTCCTGCAGGATTTCCTATTCATAATTTTTCCCATTCATATCCTAATGGGTGAAGGAAAAAGAAACCCTCCACCAACTTTAACAACTTAAACGGTACTTATTAAATAGATATTTTTACATGCCTGGTTTTTCCTAAATGTGGGATATAGTTTTACAGTTCAATTAAGTCTTTTTTCCTTTTTTTTGCCTCCTTTCCAGATATCCTTCTCCAAGCTGGCTGAATTCTGTGGGAGCTGATGCAAAGCATCCGATGACAAAATATCAAATATATTTCTAAAACAGCCCGTTGAGTTTTTATCTGTGCCATTACATTTTTTAATTAATAGAATTTCTTCTTTTTTATTTTTTTTTTTTTTTAATTTTTTTCGGGGTTGTTGTTTTACAAATGTTGTGTTTTACTGCCAGTATGATCTCACTGCTTTACAGTATCGATAAATGAAGGCACACCTGCACTATAAAATCTGCTTTATATGAAGCAGGCCATTCATGTTTTTATAGCCCATTTTTCACCCATTGTTCTTGGGTCATGTCATAGGTGTGCTGTAATGTGTGCTGGAGGTGGGCGGCTCGAAGATCACTTCAACAAAACGGTCTAATTTTGCCAACTTTAGTGCCAGAATCTGGACTGAAAATGCAGGACTAATATCCCCACGGACACTCGGCATGATGTCACTTCCCTGCAAATGTCCAAGACAAACAGCTATTTCCAGATCACTTACACTTATAACATGAATTCTACCTCCTTTCTTATCCCCAAATTACTATTCCTGTGTTTTCGAGCAATTTTTATGTTAACTTGGTTAATGGCTGAACTTTCCTGACTCTGCGAAAGGCTCGCGGGCTTTTATTATGTTGCTTCATATATGACAACGTTCATTTCAAACCTAAAGGTGTTTTTTTGGAGCCTGCAGACCTACAAGCTCCTTTTTTTTTTTTAAGAGGCTTTTGAAAAACGGCGCAACGCGTATTCATGTTTCATTCAGAACTTTGCTCACCCACACAAAAGGATTTGTTACAAAATCCGGTTACTTAAAAAAAGAAAAAAAGAACGCTTTAAGGGAGGATTTCTGAATGATTTTTTTGCTCTTCCTTTCTTTCCCAGGAAGGGGCTCTCCAGGCAGCCACTCCATCAGCCGGCTCTGCTCGCGCACCTTCCCTCTCGGAGCGCTGTGCCCCCGGAGAGCCGCGGGCTGGCAGGATGCAGGATGCTGCCTCTGGGATGAAGGCCACCCACCCCAGAAACCCCAGGCCTGCATCCTGCGACAGACCCCGCGCTCAGCTCAGCTCCCAGCCTTTCCATGGGGCGAA